>VXAV01001326.1:51390-70984 GCA_013399715.1 Alectura lathami
ATACTACTCTCAGTAAATACACCGGGCTAACTTCCCGAAGCTTTTAACTTGTATGTTTCAGCCATTTCAACCAACATTTTCCTTTCCTTTATCATCTCTTTTGTCCTTGATAGTAGGTGTTTGTTACATGTGCTGGAATGTGAGAATAAGGGAATTAAAGAAATAAACAAAAAGAAACATTAATACCATTTCTATTTCAAGTGAGCTTCCTCAGCATGCTATTTCTTCTGAGATGCACGTTGTCATATACACTTCCATTTGCAGCAGCTCACGAGTGGATTGTCCTCAGAAACCACAGCAGTTGCAAGAGGTCTGCTGCAGAGAACATCCTGGGCCGTGGGGCTCAGCAGAAATGTTAGCTTGGCAGCCCTCGAGAGGCTGCCTTGACCTTCCTCCTGCTGGTGATCTCTTGAAGGTCCCATCATCCAGACTTCTCTAAATGTAGCAGTTACTACTTTGTAGAACTGTTTCAGGTACTGTCCTAAAAGACATTATAATCAAAATGAATCAGGAAATTGTGGAGCCACAGTATTGTCCAAATGCACGTTCATCTTTAAATATAGTAATTTGTGTTTTGTTATAAAAAATATATATGTATCAAAATCGAGGATCAGTTGTTGGCAGTCCTATGCTGTCTGTAAACAAGATTATCTGCACCTGCATAGCTGATCTTTGCACTCACAGCAAAAGTCAGTCACAAAAATCAGCCTGATGCATGTATTCGTTTAAAGTTTGTGAACGGTACTCAGGCTGATGAACAGCAGATTTTCCAAGCTAATAAATAAGATGCCATAAAACACAGTTACTTGTCACAGCAGTAATTTGTGCATCTTCCAGCTCGTCCTATGAAAGCAGTGGCACCATGACAACTGGCCAGAGGTATTTATTAAAATGGAGTGTACCACTGGGACAAGTGGAAGTCATAGAGTATGGCAGCAGTGAGGGCCAAGGAGATAACTGCAGGTTTCCACCCCAGCACTCTGCTGAAAATGTCGTCCTTAACTCTAAGCCAAGTAAGTGACAGATTTTCTATGCTTACAGTTTTTAAATTTTTGTTAAAATCTGTATTTCAGTTACAGTGGGCTACAGAATGCAAAATGTGATGCATGAAGAATTCTGTAACGTGACAATAACATAACCTGTTTCTTTGGAAACTGAGAATCCAAAAAGTGATACATCTCTTGCCTTGCAACATGAATTACTTGTTTGGTCCTATTTCAGAGTGCATAATTGATTCTAGAGTTTTAAATCATGAATGTGTGTGTACATGCAAAAAGTTTGCTTTGGTGTGGTACGGCAGCTGTCCCATGGTAGCTGGTTGTGCAGATGTTCTTATCCAGTAGTTAAGGCAAGGAACTTTCCTTCAGCGCAGATGGCAAGCCACCCTGGTATTGTGACATAAGGCTGGATACTAGTGGTGACTGGAGGGCAGAAGTTACTTCTCTGAAGTCCATAGTATCCTGCCCTTCAAACACAATATCAAGGTCTTCGGGGAAAAAGAAAAAAACAACCAGCACTTAGTATTAACATGAATGAATGTTTTTGAAACAATATGCCAATAGGTAACTTCCTTCTAGCCTCTCTCCGAAAATAACCTCCAGCTCTAAAGTTTGCAGGCTCTTTCTGTGCTCGTTAATCTCTCTTATAAGCTTGCCAACTACCCTCAAGAGATGTATGAATTTCAAAAGTTCACTCAGTAGCTAGCCTTTTATATATAATGAAATATTTTGGTATAGTTTGTCTAAATATTGTATTTGTAAGAGTATTTAATATATCTAGATTGTGAGCCCTATTAATGCATAGTATTTTAGAGTGGTTTCAGTGCTAGCTCTGGGCATTATTTCACAGTACATTTATTTAATATTGCACTCTTGGCCTCATGAATTTTCCCACAGTTATGTTGTAAGGAGACATAAATGTTATGCTTCAGAACAGTCTGGTGGGCAGCTGCAGCATTTAACACCCCCTCTTATTCTCAGGGACAGTTATTGTCGGGCCTTCTCACTCCTTCCTTTCCTAATTGCCCAAGAAATTTTTTTTATAGGTACTTGCATCTCATTTTCAAGGATCCTTTCCTTCTTGTAACTCCTTTAAAACATTGATGGGCTACTTAGATAATGAGATGAGAGCCCTTAAATTATCATTTACCACCTTCTGAATGCATGACCTCAAGAGGAGTGTGCGTAAGGGAGTATTACTCAGAGTTTCTCTCATAAGAGCGTGCAGATGGAGCAGTTTATTGGATATTCTTAGTGCAACTTTGTGCAGCCAACTTCATACCAAGTCCTTCCCTGTCAGCAAGATCAGATGGGAAAGTGGGGGATGATTTTGGGGGAAAGAAAAACCCTTACCAAACCATCTTGTAGAACCTACTTGAATTTCTTGCTTTTGAGATTTCTCAGTTCCATGACGTTTGGTGACATCACTAATAAATAACTTCGCCATTCATCATGTGTAGTCTCAAACTTCAGCTTAAATGGTACTCAAGAGATAAAAGACAAGCTGAGCATACTGCTCTCAAGAAGCTCTGTTCACTGCATTAATTCAGCCTTCTAACAAAAAGGATCAAAAGGTAATAATTAAAACGTATAGGAAGGATGCTGGTTATACAAATGAATAAATCTTCCCTCAGCTTCAGTCGAGTGTTTGTCCCAAATGATCCAATGAAATCAAATGCAATCCTTCATGAAGGAGGAAGAGCTTAGCTTTGCAATTCACACGTAGTGCTGTGTCAGCGCTGGCTGTTACTCCAAATGCAGACTTGTCTGCACTGGCCTGTGTAGACACGTTTGAAGAGACATTTACTTGTGTTAGTTATTCTGTGGAGGTACCCCCTTAGTTCCAATTTTCTTGTCTGCTAAAGATTAAAGAAGCTCAGGAAATAGTCTTCTAGTAGAGAGAGTGGACTGGTAAGACTGTGTAATTTTTCACTGTTGCTTATTTGCACCTACCAAGATACCCCAAAATTTCACTGACAATGCAGCCCTGTGATGATAAAGATTGTGCCACCATCCAATAAAAAATATGGTATTTACCACAAATAACAGGGGATTACCAGCAAAATATTTATTCTCTGCTTGAAAATACATGACTTTATAGTCGTTCCAAAGTTATGTCATGTTTCCTTCTGTTTTTGAAGTATACCAAAGAACTGCTGTTGCCTTACACAATGCAGTTTTAATCTATCCAAGACAGCCTAAACATCTAATGGTGGAGAAGAATTTGAGATGCTACAGGAAAAATCCTGGGTTCCATGAGGTGCAACCGTGTTGCAGAGTTGTGATTTCAGCTCTCATTTCCAGTTTGTGTAAACTAGAGAGATGAAGAATAATGATGATTCTGTGTAAAAGCATTGAGTAGGAGGGAGTCTCTTCTTCCAGCTCTGGAGAACTGAGAAAAGCACATTCATATCTACAGTGTGCTGGGTTAAATACTTTATCCCAGTAAGGCCAAGACTCACATCACTGCTGTGATCAGCAAAGATTCTTGATAGTTTTTGGTTGTGTCCTTGTGAGGGTTACTGGTTGTTAATTAAATTTCTCATTTCATGGCACCTTTTTCTACCAAAATCCTTGTTTTTGAGGAGGTAGCTATTGTTGGCTGAGTGTAATTGGCACCTTAAGCTTTCTACCCTGCTGCAAGAGAGAAAAGGTTGGTTTAAAGATGCAGAGTTTACTTTGGGTGCTACAGAGAGAGGAGTAGCTGAATTTGAATTGATCTTGTGTGGGTTGAAATATGCAACTGGTGAAAGGTTGAAAGGCTTTATTAGTATTTATAAATCAAGGGCATGCTTTAGTACTGTTCTAAGTAGGAAAATGGGTTGTATGAACATCATTTTTAGTGGCAAAATGATAAATTCTGCAGTTTTCTACTCAGTTCTACTTTGTCTACCAGTCTTTTGTCTCTGAATTCTAGAGGAGAACCCATTTAGGGCCTGTTCAGTTCATCTCGTTTTAAGATTTCTTGTCTCTTGCCAGGAGATACTGTGTGCCCTGAGGGTGTGTGGGGGGAAAGCAGAAAAATTTTTCTTAGCTTGATCTGCTATGCTCTTTCTGTCTTTGATGTACTTTTGCCTTATTCCTGTTGTTCTCCCCTAGCACCAAAAGTAGATTATGAGATCTTTTAGTTATGAATGTAGAGAAAGATTGAAGTCTCAGCTGTTTGGCAGAGTTTTTCTGTTTGTATGGTACTTAGTACTGCTTTGTAGTGGGGTACAATTATAGCTTCTCTGCTTCCTGTAGCAATATTTAAAGCACATAAAATTTCACTTATTTTTCTCTGAAAACAGAAAAAACAGCATTGTTGTTTTTTTTTTTGTTGTTGTTGTTTTTGTTTTTTTCTGAGCGAATCAGGTTGGAGTCTTGTTCCCTGTGCTGGAGTTAGTCTTACTTGAAAGTCTGTGAGTATGAGCCTCTGGCATCCCAACCAGATGGTTCAGGCAGAAATCGTTACCGTAACTGTGTGCCAGAGTGGTCTATTGAGTTAATTTTCTTCGGCTGAACCATTTGCAGAAAGTCACAAGATGAAGTTCTTCCCTGATAAATTCACATACTGTTTCTGCTAGGCTATTGTGATTCTCCTTTACTTCCCAAACCCTTTAATGGTGTTGGTTCATGTGAAGAAGCACAGACACATTTATAGTACTGAAAAGTTAAGTCAATGTAGGAACAAAAAGGATACTGTCGTAATGAACAGGAAGTTCTATATTCTTGGCTTTGATTTACGTGTACTGGAAGAATTGTGTTGTATAGCAGATTTCAGTAATTGGTGTTTGAAGTGTGTTTTAGGTGGTTATGGCAGCATATGATTTGTTTTTATGGTAGGATATGAAAAATACTATAGTGCTAGGTGAAGTTTCTAAGTGCGAGAAACTAAAACTGTGATTCTATATCCAAAAGGATCTTGGCAAAGGGATTGTGTAATGCGGGGATAACCTTAGGTAATAGATGGTTGAAAAGCTCAAAAGAAGAGGCACTTAGCTTAATTGCAGATCTTCAGTATTTAATGTCAATTAGTGAATTCCATTCTTCCACACCATTCTGTTGATACATGCATTGACTTCTCCTCCTCTGTTTGAACAACTCCAAGTGATGGATTCATTGTTCACATCTGGACTGTTGGTTTGATTTGGCATGGTCTCCCTTTCTTCTTCTCTTTTCTTTTGTCCAAGATAGTTACAGGTAACCTACTTATTATGGGCCTGGAGGAATGAACATCAGTTCTAAGGGCTCCTGAATTTTAGTATTTGCTCTGTCACGGATTTATGTGGCTGTCTGTTCATGGGTGTGTCTTGCTGTTCTGTACCTTGGTTTCCTCGCCAATAAAAGATGCTGTGCTGGAAGCACAGAACAGTCAAATGACCTCAGACATGTATCTGGAGGGGATCTAATGGAGACCTCAGTTCACATAAAACCACCCTCAGATAGATCAGTATGTTGGATAACCATACTGTCTCATAGAAAAATTGAAAGAGTAATCCGGGACTGTTCAAGTACTAGCTATTGCTAACCTGAATTTTCTGTCTTTATTTGTTATTTTAGATGCTCTAAGCATCTAAAGCAATTGCCATGTTTCTTCTAATGTCTGTTTTGCTACTATGTGCTAATTCATCCTGAATGATCCTTAGTAGCTGAAGGAACTATCTGTTGGCGGTCGCCTTGTTTTCTTGTTTATTAGAGATTTTCTTTTCTGTTGGCTTTTGAGAAAGTTTACTGCAGAGTTGTATCCTAATGAATGGTATTCAGTCAGTCAAAAAGGAGAAGCTGACTGAGTAGATGGAAAGAGTGACAAGTAACTTGCATGCTACCTATGTTCTTGTGATGAAAAAGAAAATGGGTGAAAGAGCAGTGAATAAAACTTGTTTTTTAGTCCGGCCCTAAGTATGTCTTCCCAAAAGCTACAAAAAATATGGTCAAAGGCAAATTTGTAACTTCTCATAAAAATATATTGTATTCTACTATATTCTACTCGAGAAGAATTGGAAAATGACCTTCACTTGTAAATCACCCTTCCATAAATAGAATCACTGAAAATACATTTCACAGCTCTTTAAAGGAGAATGCAGGAGCGAGAGTTAAATACACTGTCCAGAGTTTGTTTCTTAGACCCCAGCATGTATGTTTATGAGTATGCAATTTCTGCAGACTGTTGACTGGTGAAATGTGGATTCTGTGCTGAGATGAATTCCTGTGTAGTGCTGCAGTGACAGTGACTGCCCCAAGTTTCCTGTTTTCTGATCCTCAAAGCAGCTCTAAAACAAAAAGGACGAACTGTGAAAGTTTTTCACACTGTTTTATTTAAGACTGCACTGTAAAGGCTCAGAAGCAAAGAGAGAGGCCTAAACATATTGCAATCACTGGATGAGAAGGCAGCAGCATCTTGGCTTTCTGCTGCTAGTTGTGTTCATTACGAGCGATGCGCAGCAAAGGCTATCATTACTTAAGCAAAGACCCATTTAATTTTAACCATATGGCTAAAAGCTGAAAGAGAAAATGTGCAAGACCCATCTGTACAATATATATCATGCAGTGGTGAGTGTTGGAGACAACAGTAAAATAAAATAAAAAAAAAGGCACATTTTTGTTTATGACAGTTTTAATGTTATTTTTTGTTTCACAGGTTTGTAATTCATAACAAAAATCAAACCTCAGCTCTGCTAAACTACAGCTTCTCTGCTTTCCTGATCAGACTTAGAGGGATAAATCTGTACTCCATTTCCATTTGCATGTGGTTTTGATCTGTTGCTTTTGTTTGTTGTCAAATGTGGTAGTAACACAGCACTGACATGCAGACGTGACTCTTCTGAGTTTCCTTCTGTTTTGTGCAGTCAGTTGGTGTAGGTGTCTGAGTGTTACTAGGGGAACAGGTAGGGTGTTTGATGGGCCACAGTGTGCACGTGTGCTGCTGTCAGTGTCTCACTCAGTGGAAGGGCAGCTCTTCTCAAAGCCAGAAATAATGCTGCTGTCATAGCCATTGCCATTGAAGCTGACTTTTCCTGGTTTGTCTAATGAGAAATGAAAAGTTAGGGAAGGAAAATAAGGGGAAAGAGACCGTCCGCTTTGTCAACACTTTAAGCCGAGATGATTATAATGAAATGCCCAGAGTAAGACTAGGTGTTAAATGACACGTCAACTTTAGCACTGGAGATAAGGATTTAAAAGGATGCTAATGGCATGAATTGCTAGTTGAACCCACCTTCATCTCTGTGATACATGTGTAGGCTAACAGTATAAATCTTTGTTTCAAAACTAGTCAAAATAATCTGTACACTAAAGCAGATGTAACATGTTCGTAAATGTAAACTGTCATTGATATATGTGAACAAAAGACCAGAGATTTTAAGTAAATCTCACTCCAAACACAGCAAACTGATGACATTAAATAGTTCACTGGCTAAGCAGATACATGTTTTCAATTGGTGGATTATGTGTAGAGTAAATTAAGTGTTATATTTTTGTCTCACTCACTTAGGAAAAGGCTCTTCTCCTTGCCTTTCATATTATTTTAGTGGGCTTGACATTTAGCTCATAGAATCCTTTTCCTGGCTGTCAGGGGTCTCGTTCACGTCTTGACACAGAGCAGTGAAATGAGCAGAAACCTAGCTTCTAGGCAAGTGAGTATGGAAGAGGGAGGTAAAGCTTCTCACAGTGTGATTTCCACATGAGTTATAATCTGGTCTGAACCCCGGTGGAAACCTCTGGCAGCTTGTCCAGGGTGTGGTCACTTGCAGACCTATCTCAGGATCGCTGCAGTACTTTCATTGTGTAAGCGCGTGCACGTGTGCCCTTTCACTGCCTGTTCAAGTTGGTGTTCATCTTCTCACATCCCGTTCCTCCCGTAGAGGCTCCATGCGTCTTCTCTTTCTTTATATGAGGACAGAGGCTCCCAGGTCCCTTCCTCTCTCCACCAGCCCCTTTCGGACCCCACAAGAGGAAAGGATGATGGAAAAGCCATGGCATCTCTTTTCTTTCATTCCCCGGTCTCTTTGTTTCCAGGATGTTCCTTCCTCATGGGAACAGAGCCAGGAACTGGAGGTGCTCTGACCTGTAACTGCAGCTGGGACACAGTCCAGGAAAGCACCTTGCAGCTGTCCTGCTGGCACGCCAGGAAGCAGCTGGCTGCATGCTCCATGCTTGTCACTGTGTCGGACCTCTGTCTTTCCTCCCTCCTGTTCCCTCCTTGGCATAGCTTTTGCTGTCACCAGGAAAAAATATTTATGGTGTCTTACCTCTAAAACTCCCTGCACTGTCAGGATTAGCTGGAGTTTAATATAATCCCTAAGCCATGCTCACAATGTGTGAGCTACTTCTCACCCTCTTAAAAAGCTTTGCTTGGTGTTCTTGCATAATCTTGCTCGTGAATAGTGTAGTGCTATAAATTGCTTGCATTTAATACCTTGCACAGTATTTGCAGTTTCATGATGTTTATATTTTCTGCACATTACTCAAGCTGTGTGAATAGGCAGCTCTGTGGTTGGAGAAATGTTTGTGAACCTGTTTTTTGGTGTCCAGGTCTGACACAGTATTGAGGCGGGTCTCAGCATTTGCGTAATTACCACTTAAGAGCTGACAGGGAGGCAAAGCATGTTAAAAATACTTGTTGGAGTTAAGACTTCGGAGATTTGTTTCCCAGATCTGTTTTATGTGTACTAGGTGGCTTTTGGGACTTGGTTCTTCATCTGTGATTAGGGCTTGAAAAACTCCCCTGCCTTGCATGGCAGTGAGAATAAATACATTGAAGAGTTTTAGAAGCTCAAACTATCAGATGCAATAACTAAGCTCCCAGAAATTACTTGTAGGTGCTTACATGAGTGAAGTATGATTAAGATTTATTCCCTTGCAGAGGTTAGGTTGAAAAATGTCACCTCATGTTTACGATAATGCTCTTCATTTTGGATAATGATGAGATGTCCTGACTGGATTGGTAATTAGGTTTGCTTACCCTGTGTCTGTATTTAATAGTTTATGTTCTACTGATCTCAGAATTTTATTGCTTGTTGCTTAATAGTATGTGTGTGTTTGTGCTGCTTCTTCCTGTACGAAGTTGTTAATAACATTAATAAATCTAATCTAGGGTTATGCTGTAAAGCTACATGTGAGTACAGCTGCTCATCTTTTCATTGATGGCTGCCAACTAAGCTTTTGTTTTCTGGTATCATTGCTGATTTCCCGTTTGCTTCAATTTCCAAACCTAGAGACCAATACCACCCTGTAAATATTTACGTAGTGTGGATCTGAGAGCTTTATGCAACAAAAAGTGAACTAGATTTGAACTACAGTGGCTCACTTTTTCAGGGACACGTAACTGTTGAGATCATGAGTTTGATTTGGCATGAAAGAAAAGATGAGATTAAGGCAAAAAGTCTGCTTTTTCATAAAGTTTTATGAACTTTAAATTGATCTACAGGCTTGTTTGTCTTCAGACTTCCTCCTTGAAGCTGGGATTTTGGGTTCCCAAGACTACTTGTTTGGTATTTTACTGGAACTTCAGTTGGCTGTTAAAACAGTGTTGTAAAAGGGAAAAACAGAAAACAAAACCCACGCACATGCTTTCCTGAGGTGCCTATGGAAACAGGACCAGCGTATGTAAGCAAGGCAAAAGACACAAACAGGAGTGGTGCAGCGGGGGAGCTGTCAAGTGCTCTGCTTACGTAACAGCATGTGCAGGAAGCTTGTAGTTCAGCATCTAAAAATAAAATCTTGTCTGCTTTGTCACTGGCTGTAACATTCATAAAGAATTTTCAGGCAGAAGGACCAGGAGGTAAGGAGACACTTCCCTTGCGTACAGCTGCTGGTTTCATTTAATCTTCCAGTGAAAGCTACATGTTTTGTTACAAGGGTTTTTGCAAATGGAAAAAATATTCTTTAGCAAAGGGCTTTAGTATTGATTATTAAATGAATGGCAATATCCCCAATGTTCCCAATATTCATAACCTTTTTGCCAGCTCTGTTGATCAGTTGCTGAGATAGATGACTTGCATAATGAAAATACCACGTTAAAGTCTTCTTTTCTTCTTGCATCTAGAAAATTAGTTCCACTAGACCATCTTGGGGATAATGGTTTTCTTGATCTGTTACCCAGAGCAGCTACAAGGAGTATGTCCTGTGTATTTTGCATTCCAGTGTATCTGAAGGAGCAGGATCCCATACCAAGTGTGGAGGAAGAATTCCTAAACTGCAGTAATTGGATCTCGGACCTTATTAATGTTTTCTGGCTTTCTTTCTGTAAAATGATTATTGAGATCTTCAGAGAACAGGAAACTATTTTCCTTGAGGTGTAAGGCTGTCTCTGTCTCCCTTCGAGTCCTTCCTGCAGGGTGAACATTATGAACTGAGCAGTGAGATGCTTTCAGTCTGCTGTTCCTTTATGACAAATCAGTGCAAAATTTCCAAGGTAATCACAAAGTCACATTTAAAATAAAACAATGGAACAGGTCTGAGTCCACTGAAAAAGTTTTAAATCTGTTACTGCTACATCATCATTGTTAACATGTTTAGGCCAAACTGTCTCATGACATCTGTCCAATTTATTATGAAGTGATCAAGAACTCATCTGGTGTCATGAGGATTTGCTTTCCAGCACATTACACAAATGTATTAGGCGTAAATGTAGACTTAAATGTTGTGGAAGGGACCTTTTTTTTTTATTATGTGTTCTGAATGCATAATTCTACTATACAAGCAACCAATTTGTTATGCCTTCTTCAACAGCAACTTTTAAAGGTACCTCCCACATACATATCTTCTCAGATTCCGGATGATTTTTATGCTCAAAATGAGGTTTGAATCTTTTCCAAATTTCTTTCCTTTGTAACACTTGATGTTTCAGAACGTTGCCTGGATACACACAGATGGCTCAGTGGGAGGAAGCAATGTAAGTGTGCTCAGCCTCAAAGACCAAATCACAAATGGCAAGTCAAATTTGGGATCTATCAGACTTTCAGTCTTCAAATCTGGCATGTTCTTCAAGCATGCCATTAAATTTGTGTTGCCCCTCAATGATGCTGCAACTTTAGTCAGGAAAATAGCCTTTGTCAGTGTTGTTTTACATGTGAATATTCATGAACTTCCATTTTGTAGGGTGCACAGCCTGACTTCAGGCTTCTGCATCTCTCAGGCAAAGCAGTCTTTCTGAGGACCTTGAATTCCTCTGCTGCATCAGTTCTCAATTCCTGTCAATATGGTTTTGTTTTTCAAAAAAACAACTTATACTGATGATTTTTGAACCACATAGAGGAAAAAGTCGTTACTATAACTATACTCAAAGCAGATCATGTCAGATTAGTTACTTTGCATGTAAAAGATAACTGTAAGATGACATACAATACAGAAGTACTTGCAAGAGTATTTGCAGTATTGGGAGTAATACTGAATAAGGCTTCTGTTTTATATACTTGCCTTTTGGATTTATGTAATATTACTCAAATAGTCTTTCTAATCAGGAATTAAACAGAAATTTTGTGTTGGGAAGGGACAATTACTTCTGCTTACCCAGTAATAGATGTTTAATTTATAGATGTCTGCATCTACTCTAGGCATTGCAACACTTTTTTTTCCCCTTCAGCAGCATAAATCTATCCTAAATTAGTAACTCACAATGGAGAAACAGAACGCTGCTTGTGGAAGATGTGTACAAGTAACAAATCACCACAGTAAATAAATCTGTCCCATAGTAATTCTTTGAGAGCAAGAATGGGGCATGCTCAGTTCAGGGTTACAGTACCCAGTGTGCCTGTGGTTACCAAGAAGCTTTCAAAGTGAGAAGAACCAGGGAGGGAGCAGTGCTCTGCCTGTGCCCGTGAAAGCAGCTGCTGCTGTGCTGTGAGAGCTGCAGCTGCTGGCTGCGTGCACAGCAAAGCAGGGTGTGGGCAGGGGTCTGCTGGCACGGCGTGGAGCGGGGTTGGCCAGGGATGGGCTTCGAAGGGGAAAAGCTGCAGTGCAGTGAGTCTTGAGTTCAGGTCCTGGTTCTTGTTGATCCTGGAGCATGACAGAGATTCTCTAAGTAAAGATAAGGAGTTATTCCCCCCTCTGGGCACACCCACAACACTTATCCTACATGTATATTTATCCTAATTTTGCCAGAGCCAAGCTAAGCAGACTTTAACCACACCCAGGGAGTTTCCTGCAGGCTTTGTAAGTGGCTTGATGTAAATGGGCTAACATTACTTCTGCTTCAATTGTAAGAGTTACTTCAAATTGGGGAAAACTGGTGAATTTAAAGCAGTGGTCCTGAGCATAAGGCTGGGAAATGGGCAAGTAGAAAAGTGTTTAGTAGTATACTCAAATATATCGCAACTAAGGATGAATTGCTTCAAAAAGCACTCTTCCCAGTTTAACTCTGCAGCAAAAATCAAGTTTAACTTTCTTTCTTTCCTCTACAGTAAGTGGTGGTTTTTTCAGAGATCTGTCTTGAATACTTTTCAGAATAATGCTGAGCAAGGGGTTAGGTGTTTTGCATGAATCCCTGGTTGTTGGCACTAAACTTTCCCATTGCAGGAGGCACGAATTCCTCTGGTAAGACCTTAGCAACAAAGCATTTGATGAAAAAATTCCTGCTAACTTGCTGTGGCCAAGATTTTACCCTTGATCTGAAGGCGGAATGCAAAAACTTTGCCTCCTAAGCCAGATACATGGTTATCAGTTACAGCACATGGCATTTTCTCCTGCCTGGGAACACCATTTTCTGCAACACGTAGGATGTGTAGGGCTGGGAAGAACCTTCTGTAAATTTGTGCTTTTTTTCCACATTGGAAAATAAAATTGTTTTAGAGCTAGGTAATTAGCAAGAGTGGCGTAGAAATAGAATTGAAGCAACTTTATCAGTGTAAAGCTTTTCAAAATACAAAAAAACCTACTATACCATCTGCTTTGGGATGAAGCCAAGAGTTTATCAGTGCTTTCTGTGGAGAAAAAGGGAGAACACCCAGCCAAACTAGCCAGCAATCAAATGGACAGGGAATATGTGTAGGCTGAAGTGGGCAAACCTTGGCCCTGCCCTGAGAAACACATCTGATGAACATCCTGCAGTGCCCCCCGCCACCACCACCTACTTCACCCAGGGAGAGCCCTCCGTCAGACAATTCTCAGCTAAATCAGCTGACATATTATTAGCCACAAGGATCCATGCAAGCTGATCCTATTTTAGAAGACATTATGAGTAACCCTTGCAGCACCTGATTCAGAGGTGAAGTTGCTATAACTTTTAATTCTTCATCCAGACAGAAATGAAGTGGTAAATTCTGAGGGAATTCTCTTCTGATGAGTGCATTGTTATGATCTCAGTTATTTTTCTGTTTCACTTTGTGCCTGCTAAGGACCTCCAGGGTAGAATGATGATAGCCATGGCTGTTGATATCTTCCTTGGCTGATGATTACAATTTCATCTTTTGTCATCCTTGAATATCAGAGTCATATCAGGATGGAAGCAGGCTCTCTTTAATTATTTGCTGGGTTGCATTTTGGCTTTCTTTTCCATGCTAAGAACGTGGTCTTTAATGAATGAGCTTAAAATGACTTCAGTTTGGATTTTCTAAATGACGGAATTTCATGTGCCAGGTCAGTTTATTTGCTTTGATGCTTTCATTGCTTCCTTTTTATCCTGATTTATTAAAATCTTATGTAATATGCATGACGCATACAAAAGAGACTCAGGTGACAATTAGTGAATGGAATTCAAGGTTTATGCCTTATTCTCAAGGCTGGAACTAGGATATTTGTAAAAGCATTTGGAGCTCCAGGAAGAGGACTGTAGAGGACAGCTGTTTTCAGGTGTGGAGGGGAGCAAAAGGAAGGTCCGTCGGTATAAGTAGTTAAAGCTTGCTTTACGGCCTCAATTGAAGACTATGGCACAAAGTCCGGCAGCATCTGAGAGCTGCCTGAATGCTTAGTATTATTGTTGCAGGTTAGTGTCCTGTCTGTGACCTGCTTTTGGTAATAAAATGAAATCTTAGTTAATTCTATCTTGGTGGAGCTGCAAAGAGTGATCCTGTCTTTTAAACTTTACAAATAAAGTAGCTGAAATTCTCTTGAGTGGAAGTATCCATCCTGCACAAGGGAATTCCTGTAAACTTTCAGCTTTTCACAGTGTGATAGTTTTAAATTTTCTTGTGGATCAGTCTCACAAGTATAAGTTTTGGAAGTATTTGTGGTACGTTTTTCAGTGCAGCAGTTTGGTTTGTTTACTATGAAATTTATAAGTGACAGGTAAGAGAATGTACTTCTACCAAAAACTCAGCTGGCTGCCAATTACAATCAGTCTAGATTTTGTTTTGTAGATTCTTCTATTCTTCTGTTACAGAGATTTGGGACAAGAATGATTTCGTTTGTGTTCTTTACAAAGCTGAACATGTTATGGCTTTCATCCAGATTTCACCAGACTCCTAACACTGAATGGTCCTTTTCTTTCCAAGTAGATCCAGTGAATTCAACAATTTGATGTGTCCAGGATCTAGCAGTTCTAGTGCTTAATAATTTATAATTATTGTAGTCATTATTTCATAAAAATGTTTAAGCTAGCAGAAGAGGGATACAGGGAGAGAAATGTTTATAATGTTCAGGTATTGTTCATTCAAATATTTGGATTGGAGAAAGTGAAAATGCAACTTAATGAAAGTACATGGTCTACAATTGCAGAAAGGTATAAAAATTTTCTTTTAAACAAATTATTCTCAACTGAGCAAAATCTAAAACTCTTCCTCTTAGGCCTACTTTTGGATTTCTTTTCATTGTATACAGTAAATGTAATGATCTTTTCTTTCAGACTGATTCATTTGGGAGGATAAGAAAGGCTGCACTGTACTTTTAATTAACATTCAGAACAGGCAAAGGAGGGTGGATGCAACTTGCATCTGTTCTCTGCTTGGATAAACAGTGTAAGTGCAGTCATTCCTGCTTAGTGCTTAAGGGTGATACTCAGAAATCCTTTCATTGGTTCAATTTACCACAACATCTAAAGAGAATAATCTGCAATTTTCTGGTCATGTGTAATATATCTAGTTTATGTTGCATTTTCGTGCAGTGAAGCAGAGAATTCACAGATAAAGTAACATTGTCCTTAGGCCTTGTAGTTTTACGGTCTTCAAGGTTTCAGGCAGACTCCTGCCTTAATACAGTGGATTACATTAAGGAAAACAACCAGTGGTGGCCGTGATCTGTATGATACATCCTAACAGGAGAACGTCTTTAGAAAATAGTTACTTTGATAGGTATTATTTTAAGAGTATACCAATGCTTTAAGAAGAATTGTCATGTGCATGTTCATTTTTCATGTTTATTCTGGTTTATGCAATTTTGATAGCTTTGTGTTTAGTTTGTTGTGTCTTGTTCTGTTTTTTTATGTTTGTTTTTTTTTAATGTTGGCTTGTATGTGTTTGTTTGTTTCCACACCCTGCCCAGCACCCAGCTGCCCTGCACCAGGTGGCACCCCATGGCTGTCCCCGTGCTGCTGCCTGCCTGCAGGCCGCTGTGCTCCTGCAGTGTACCGAGGGGCTCCCTGGGGAGACTGTCTGCCTGGGGACAGGAACATGCCAGCGAGTGCTCCTGGCCTTCCATGGGCTGCAGTCCTAGGAATAATCACAGAATGTCCCAAGTTGGAAGGGACCCCCAAGGATCATCCAGTCCAACTCCTGGCTCCACTTGGGAGCACCCAAAATGCAAACCATATGTCTGAGAGTGTTCTTCTTGTGTGGTGGAGTTTGGCATTATTTCTAGGCACAGTCTGCCTACAGATTGGGTGTACGTAGCCAGAACTAGATTTTCATTATGTTCTTGCCAGCACAGAGTTGAAATCCTCCTGGTCAGGGCAGTTTGCTGCCCACAGACTAGCTTCCAAAACCATGACTTGGTAAGGCTGAAGGAGCTGTAGTTTGGACACTGCAGTGCATGAGATAAATTATCTGCAGGGGTTTCCTGGAAAAATAATCCAGCCTGGTTCCTGTCATTCAGCCAAAGGGAAACATGCTGACTCTGTATGAGTCAGGGTGCGGGCTTTGGGAGGAGAGGGAGGTTGTTTCCGCAAGAGCTGTGCAGCGCTCCTTCCCTAGCATCATGTCTGGGGGCCAAGGTGCCAGCAGGGCTTTGAAAGCTTCCTACCTTTAAATGGGCAGTTTATCCTACTGGTCAGAGTGTTTTTCAGAGTTAATGTTGCTTTGTAAACATACCTACTTACTGACCCCAGGGGCAAGGTATTTCTGCTGCTGCTGCTGAGACTTGGTGCTGTTCTCCGTGGAGATGCTGTTTCCACTTGTGTGACTGCAGTAGGGTTTTGAGTGGTTCAGGGAAATTACAGGTTTCTGAGTTGGGTTCATGGGTTCATGGGTAGAGTTAGGGTGTGGATGTATGATCCTGAATGATCTTGCTGTCAAGATTAAACCAATTAGGTGTTTTAGGCCACCTTAGTAAAGTCTTTTTTGGCTTTGTCACATGATGAAAAGCAAATTTCACAAGGGATGTTCAAACTATCGTGTAACAGCAAGTCTGCTGGTTGGTGTTAAGCAAAAAATTCAATGCTATGTATCTACAGATTTGGGGGCCAGTAAAGCTTTGCTGTTTGTCATAGTTCCAGTGCATGCTTATTAAAGCTACAGATGATGCTGTCCTTCATAATAGATGAACAAACTAAAAAAGGCAATGTAAGGTGAGCTAAAAGGAAATGTCTGTGGTAATGCCTGTGTATGCAAAGCCAGTATACTATAATATACTGCTACCTATAATTTCCCGTGATGCATTTCACAATTATCTGTCTGTAGGAACACTGAAAGCACCTGGAGCAGCAGAGTGGAGTGACTATGGTGTACGTATAAATAAAACACTCTGATTTTCAGACGTAATGAATAATTCAGACGTTGATGCATTAGTTGTTTCTATGATCCTGAGAGAGCACAGCCTATGTTGATAAGCCTGATTTTCATAATTGTAAGAAACAGCAATGTATGTTAATATTACCTTTGTCATGCTTTCCTCCTTTAACTGACAAGTACATATTTTTGTTGTATATAACCTTATGTTCTTATTCATTTTAGACAAGCTGTATATGGGACCAGGGCAACTATACCATGATCTGCAGAACCTTTTACATGATTTGAATGTAGTTGGTCAAATTAGTCAATTAATAGGCAGCCTTAAAGGAAACTATCAGGTAATAAACAAAGCTGGATTTATTTTTAAAATATGTTCCTGTTGTAAAGTGGCACAATTGTTTTTCCCTAGGGTCTATGCAAGACATTTTTTAGTTCTCTCTGTAAAGAAATCATTTTTAACTCCAGTAATCCAATTGCTTTTAAATGTTTAGTGTTCTAAGTGGATTACAGCTGTCTTTCTAACCTTGTTTTACTTCATTGTTTCTGAGTGTAGGTGGATACTGCAGTCTGCATTTCCTCAGTAGCTGATAAGCCTGTATGGAAACAGAATTACGTTTTGATCTTAAGAAATTGAATTCTTACAGTTAGACAGGGTAGTAGGAGGGTGATTGTTTGGAGGAAGATCTTGGTGCTCATACGAGCTCATAATCCTAGCTTTCAGGGAGAAATTGTACTTGAGTGCAAATCGCAAAAATATTGATGGATTTTCAGGGGAATTTTGAAAGCAATTTACTTTGACTTTATTCAAATCTCTTTCATTTAGCTTTTATTCTAGCAAACAGCCATAGCTTGTTAACACTACATTTCAGAATGAGTTCTCCATTCTCCACATTTTTAAGACTTAAATAAATAAATTGCTTTCTTCTTCACCGTTTGTTCTATATATTTCATGTATGCTTGAGCACATTTTAAAATTCCTACGTACCACCATAGACTGAAAAAAAAAAAAAAAAAATGTATGAGTGTATATATGAAAGCTGAGTTTCGCTTGAGATATCTTGCTTTCTGAGTCAAAGGCATTAAATAAAACAAAAATTTATGAGAATATGTACTGCGAAGGACCTTTCTGGATGGAGTATTTTGGGACAAGGTTTCAGCAGGATTTGGAGGTGAATTTCAGCTGCATTATTGGAATTATGTATATACCATAGATACTATAAAACTTTCAGTCACAAAAGTATACAGAACCTTTCCACCTTTTTGCCAGTCATAGCCAACTGTGTTTTGAAAACTTACAGTGTAATCAGTGTTTCCAGATGTAAAACAATCAGAAAAAAATTAGATGAAGAATTAGGTCAGTTTCTTTACTTTTGAAATATACTTCAATTTTCACAAAATTCTAACAATTGGAAATTCATGTGCTCTTGTGTATAAACAGCTTGTTACACTGAGGCTGCAGAGGGTGATTGTTTTGGCATCCTACTTAAACAGGTTGCAGCCACACAGAGCTTTCATGATGGCTACACAAACACGTTGACCTCAAGATTTGAACAAAAACATTGGCAGTATGATTTATAGAGGTCCTCTTGAGATTTTCTTTAAAAATAGAATTTATGGTTTCTTTGTAACTATTCGTTAAAATGAAGTAAAAGGGCTGTGCATGCAATTAATGCAAATTTGCATTTCTTAGTCTGACAAATCCTTGGAAGTGTAATTTACCTATTGTCAAACTCTGAACGGTGTGCAGGTAAATCAGCAGAGAAAATGTTAACAATCTTTTTACAGATATTTTTGAAATGTGTTTACAAATCTGGCTAAATTATCCATGATTAAAATGGAAACTAAATGAGACCCAAGTGCCAGGAATAGTTGGTTTGTACATGGAGATTACCTGAATTAGCTAATTGGAGACAGGTCAGTAACTGGGTGTTGATGCTTTTGTTGTTGTTGTTGTTGTTGTTGGTTTTTTTTTTTAATTTTTCAGAACTTAAACCAATCAGTAGCCCATGACTGGACCTCAGGTTTACAAAAACTGATCTTGAAAAAAGAAGACGAAATTAGAGCGGCAGATCGCTGTAGGATTCAGCTGCAGCTTCCAGGAAAACAGGACAAGTCAGTGATCTCAATTGTGCAGCTTTTTCAGTGGGTTTGTGCAGGGTCATACCAGGGAGGATCTGGGAATCTCGGGTCGCTCTGCTCTTCTCTCTCTGCTGTTCACCCCTGACTTGCATGCTCATATCGAAGCACTGGCAACCTGGATGTTCCAGGACAGCATGGTTTTCCTCTTGCTCCTCAGCCTTAAGTTCCTGATGTGAAATGGGAGAGGAGCTGTGGCAGTGGCATTTAACAGGGAATAGCCAATGATGCACCAGCGTGGGTTGTTCTTCTCATACCTTTTCGTGTAACGTGTGAGAAGAGGGGCATATGGTAAATCACGGCCTGCATCTTTCTATCAGAGCTGTGTCCTTTGTCCAGGTGTTGGAAAAATAAGGGAATTCCATCTTGCTCAGCACTTCTAGCCTTGACTGAATCTCATATTCAGTGAATTTAGAATGGCCTCTCTTTGTGGTTTTTTATTATTATTATTATTATTATTATTATTATCTTCTGTCTTGCAGGTCTGGGCGGCCTACTTTCTTTACAGCTGTGTTCAACACGTTTACCCCTGCCATCAAACAGTCTTGGATCAGCAATTTACAAATGGCTAAACTGGCCCTTGGTAATTCTTAGCAACTTACATCTTATGTTCCCCATCAACTTGAGATACGATGTATACAATGTACAGTGTAATATCTTTTT
>VXAV01001326.1:85823-100535 GCA_013399715.1 Alectura lathami
TTTGATCAGTTCCTGCTTTTCACAAAATAGTTCGCACAACTCTGGAAAAAGTCTCTCTGGGCGCCTTGGTCTGGCTTTGTCCTGTTGGATGCCTTGATTTTTTGTTTTTCCTCACAAAAGTTTTATTTCAGCTACTATTTCTTGCCTTTTTTTTTTTCTTTTCCTTACAAGGAAATCATTATATTAATTGAGTAACTAACTGAATATTTGTAACTTAAAATGAAGCCTTTCCATATCAGTTGTAAGGGCTGTGCCTAATTTTAGATAATGCTACTGAAGTGCTACTGAAGTTGTTGGACTGTGTCTTGAGTCTGCAGCTATTTACACAACCGGAGATAATACTTTTCACCTAGACTTTAGAAGCAATGATCAGATGACATGAAAAAGCCAACATCAAACATGAAATCTGGGCAGGCAGGTCAGAGATCTGAAGAGAGTAGTGTGTTTTCCCAAAAGTGTGATTTTTGACAGCCTTGAAGCAATTTGTGAACTAGATTCAGACTTGTCAAGTAATATTGGCAATGGAGGAAAAAAAGTCTTTGTCAGCAAAATGAAGTCCTGACCTTGCTTTTAGCCAGGAGCCCATGGTTAAAGCGTTCACAGAAGCGTGTTGGATTACCAGGCTTAATCCCCTGCCTTGCTTGAGAGGATTAGTACCGTGCTTCCAGTTCTCAAGAGATTTCCCTGGCTGCCACAAAATAAGGGGAGAGAAGCAATGCTTAATGTCTCCTCCTGGTGTCATTCCACTTTGTGTGATTAATTAAGCGTTCATTGGGGCAGGGACAAGAACACAGCTCATTTAAATACTGTCCTCATTACAAGGCTAGAGTGTCTTCCCCTCTGCCCTCTTTTTCCCTCGTCTGTCTCAGATACTGTCTGATCTGGAGGACAGCAATGATCGCAGAGAGAAATAAGCTGCTACAGAATGTCCTTATCACGTGGTGGGGTTATGCGAATAAGGTGATACTGTGCTCCAGATTTTTCCTGGTATGATATCAAGTGGGATTGCCATTTGTTTGCATAAAGTCATGGCAACACAAAGGACTTCTGGTCTCTATCTCAGCTTTTTCCATTCTTTTTCCATTCTGAAATCTTAAAACTAACTGAATTGGTGAGTGTTGTGCTGACAGTACCAACCGAAAATGTTTTTGTGAGAAGTGAGTTTTGATACGCATTTTTCCAATCAAAAAACCCAAACATTGGTATTCATCAGTGACATGGAACTCTACCTTCTTGCCTTGTAGTACATTTTTGGAGCATTTATTTTCTGAAATAAAATTGGTACCCACCTGATACCAGTACTGATTTTCCTTTTCACTCAAAGACTGCTACAAATGCTAGATAACAATTTAAAAAATCAAAATCAGTGAAGTGGCTCAGTGCTTAGCCATCTGAGGAGCTGCACAGAATTTGAGGGCATTAAGATTCACAGCCATAAATTGCCTTAGGTGAAGGAAATGAAATTTAAACAAAATTTAAATCTCAGAGTCCACAGCTGAGATCCTGAAAATCCCTGCTCACTTGACCCTCAAGAATCAACTGTGCATTAGGTATAGATTAATGTGTAGACTGAACACATTTAAGAAAGAGCTGTTGAGTTCATGGACGGTTTTGTCTGTACATTAATGTGGAAAGTGTAACTACAGGAGAAAAAGATGACTTGCTTAGCATACTTGCCCTCAGTCCAGATTCGTGGTCTTTATCCTTCAAAGAGACGATAAGAATATCCTGGAATTATGCTGGGTTTATCCCTAAGGAAGAAAACCTGAGGGTGCTGTGTACTAGATGTTGCTACAGCTTCTACTGTCAGTATAACTTAGGCAATGAGACCCAGGATAAGCACATGGGTGCAGCTCTATTCTTGGAAGGTTTTGCACTTAGCTGCGTTCAGCAGTCAGAGCACTCACAGGGTATGGGCAGCCTCCAGTTAATTTAACTTGAGGATATTGTGGTTGCTAGCAAATGCAAACTTTTCCAGAAGTTTATTTCTAATGGTACACATGAGTCATGAAGAATGTAGTGACTTTGACATTGCTGGAGAGCTTGCTGGCTGATAATTGGAAACACACTTGTGCAAACTGAAATCATGAAAATTATTTTGACAGTCTGAAACTGAATGCTGTTTTTACAAAGATGCTTTCAGAACAGAGACACATCCTGAGAATGACTCAGCGAAGACTGTAGAATGCAGATGGCAGAAACAATCAAGTCCTCCAAAGCAGAGACTTATAATTATTGCTGTTACCACAGTTATTGTGAAACAGGAAATTTGGTACCCCTTCACCTAAGCAGGTAATAAAAGATGGAAAAAAATATGTATATGCTGAGGTGCTTGCCTAAAGTTGTGCTTACCTTGGTCTCATAAATCAAAGTAGCTACGGAGTTGAAACCAATGTAAGTAAAGTAAACAGTTCTGCAGCTTATGCAGGAAGAAGGCTTGCACGTGAGGGAATGTGGCCTTTTTATCTCAATGTAAGAACAGACACATTCACAGATTTTGATGCTGTTACTAAATAACAGACAGAAGGTAGTGTCTGAGACTGCTCAGTGGGTTCTTGCAACAGAAATAAACTCATAGAAGAATTAAAATCATTATTCTGTTCAGTATATTCAAATGTATATATAAAAGGCACAGCTACAAGTATTTCAACAAGCTCACATTGCGAGCTGTTACATTTGGAGAGAAATAATCAGCTAATCCTTGTTCCAAAGAGATGTCAAGTGGAAGTGTCCACAGCAGTAAGTGGTGGCATGCAGCTTGTATTTAGAAGGTCTCTGAATAACTGATTCCGCAACATGCACATGCATGGTGTAACTTGGATCTGCTAAATACAGTCCACAGAAAGTGCTGTGGTTATACTGTGGGTAGAGATGAGGTGCTCACCACCTGCTGATGGATGCCCAGCCAGCACCCGAGCAGCAGAAGCCCCCCACCAGCTAACTGCCTGCAGCTTTTATTGCTCAGCATGACACCAAATGGTATGGTACATCCTCTGGCCAGTTTGGGTCAGCTCTCCTGGTTCTGTCTCCTACCAGCTTCTTGTGTCCCACAGCCAGTCTCCTCACTGGCAGAGCAGCAGGAGAATCTGACATGTCCTTGGCTCTGTGCAGCACTGCTCAGCAGCAACTGAAGTATCTATATGTTACCAACATTATTCTCATCCTAAATCCAAAATGTGGCACCACACCAGCCACTATGAAGAAAATTAACTCTATCCCAGACAAAAGCTCAACAGAAGAGTAACAGAAGAAGTAGCACAGAATTCATTTTTAATTAAAACAACAGCCACCAAACAATCAAACAAACAAGCTTCCCCCCCTTCTTATATGAAGAATCTAGAAGCAGAAGGTCCATTCCATCAGCCTGCAGAGTTAGGAGAGAGATACTGGAGCTCATTAGAACCTGCTGTAAAAATCTGGCTGACGACTTTTCATGTGAACCATGGTTCTGTCCTAGTTGGAAGTTGATTCATCCTGAAACAGTTTGCTTGTGAGCTCCTTCTGAGTTGGAGAAAACTGTTATCAGCTGTGGCTTTCCGACTGCATTTCCTCTGGAAAGAAAAGCAATCGTGTGGGAACAGCGACGTGGGATTCCTTGTTTATCAATTAATCCAGATAAAATTTGTTCAGTTAACAAATACATGAACATTTTTCCCCCTTAATGTTGTATTACTCTTACGAACTTTCCATGAGAGCTGAAAGTAAACAGGCATGAATCAGAGTGCAGCTTGAAGTGCCCGTTCACAAGGATTTCGGTCATAGGCTCTGTGACATCACTACTTCCATTCTTTATAGATTTACGAGTTTCATGTTAAAGCCTGCATTTGTCTGTGGCTGCCTTTCTAGGTGGTCCTTAATCATTCTCAGTAAACTGAAACATGGTGTTTACAAAAGAATTTTAAAACAATGATTGCGGTTTTATTGTGTACAACTTTTCTTATTTTTTTTTTCTTGCAGATGGAACATGGAACACAGAACCTCAGAAGACAGTGAAACTGGGGGTTCTGCCTGTTAGAAGTCTGCTTGTGATGGAGGATACCATTTGGGCTGCATGCGGTGGACAAATTTTTATAATCAGCACAGTGACACATTTTATAGAGGTAAATGCTTTTGAAATTAATTGTTATTCACATATTATCCTGCAAGGTGTAAGTGGTAAAATTTATACATTGAAATCTCTCTAAGAAACTTCAAGATTTAGGGAGCTTTTCACGAAGTATCGTTTCAGTTCTGTTCAGTCCCACTCCCTGTGGTCTGAAATTCTACCGTGATATTCTTTGCTGATGTCTGATTACATCTAGGTTTGCTTCTGTTTCCTCCCATGTTTCCATACAGTGCTTGTCAGGTATTTGGGAGAAGAGGTTTGCTTAAAAATGAGGTTAGAGGGAAAGTCAGCGAAGATGCAGCCTGTAGGAATTACCTGTTAATTCCAGAAGGTTTTGGTTAAAAGAGCCTGCCTCTGCATAGTGAGGTTTGACTTCTGCCTTCTGATGATTTCTTAATATAATTCGGGTTGGTTTTGCTTCTCAGTGGCCTACAGAAATGTTCTTTGTGTGGAAACATTTTCAAATGAATCCTGATGCGAAAGTCAGCATTTCTGGAAGAACAGAAGAATGTTAAAGATTCAAACGCATATTTACAACCACATTTTCCAAAAAGTGCAAGGCCTTCACTTCTGTTAAAATTACAGCATTCAACCAAAAGAATGTCTTAGTGGCCTAAAGTTTAGAGTTTATGAAATATGAGGAATTAAAGCCTCTCCTTCAGCCTACAATACAATTTCAGTGAGTGCCACGATGTTTACAGCTATTAAATTCTTTCAAGCAGGAATCCATGATGAGATCACAGGCTCCTTCTTTGTGTGCTTTGTTGCTGTTGTTTTTTTTTTTCTTTTTTTTTCTTCATTGATGTTCATGTTTTCTCCCAACAACTGTCTGTTTAGTACAATTGATTCTGTGAGTCATTGTCATGGGTTTGCAGGGAAATAGTGAATGTCCTAATTTCCTCTGTTTTTATCTGTGCTTTCTGGGTGACTTGTTTCATCTAAGTAAATGCTTGGATCATGTATTTTCCTTCTTTGTTTTTCTCCAGTGCTTGTTTTGTTGTCAGTTTGGGTGTTACGATGAGGGAAGGATTTTCGAAGAGTGATTTGGATAGGTGCTTGTGATGGACTTGCAGTTACCTTAACTGGGGGAGTGGAGTAGCCTCTGGGACACCTGGAATTCCTGTCCTACATGCTTATGTGATGAATCTCTCTGATTCTCACTGAGAAATACATAGCAACAGTAGTAGAACACAATCAGATTGTTCCTGAGTTTGGTTGTATAAAGCCAGATCACTGAAAATAAGTTTGATTGTTCTGGCCTAATTCAATGACAAAGTTCTTCAGAGGTGTGGTATGGATGCGGGCTGGATTATGCTGTGCAATTTTGGCACAGCAGAACAAAACCAGGATTAGACAAGCTTTGAGGATTAAAGAATGTATAAATTTTACCAAAATACAACATGGTGTAGTGGATTATGGTAGAGAAAACAAGTTCAGAGAGATTGAATATTCTGTCAATCTCTCTTAGACATGGTAATTTCATTTTTCAGCTCTTACTGCAAGTTTTCCTACAAAAACATCATAAGAGGTTTCTTTGCATTTCCAAAATGCTTTTTAAACTAACCCATGCTTTGTTTTCAGAGCTCAGATTATTATATGCAGATCCCCTTACTTTTATAGCTATGTAAGAAATTGTGCTACTGGAAATGGTGTGTCTGGGTTGAATAATGCTTTGCATCACAGATAACTTTAATCAAGAATGTGATGAATTTTTCCATGATGGCTTGAAAGTCATGTTTATTTCACTCAAATAAGCATACTGTAGCATGTTGCCTTCCTCACAAAGCTGCAAATAAGTGATGATTTTCTGTTGCCCCTTTACTGTTCCTAAGACACAGGTGGTGATCTTGTTTTCATCATCTCACCAGGCTGAACAGCTCACAAATTTTTCCTCTATTGCTGCCTGCTCAGCTACCTGGCTTGCTTTGGTAACTTCCTGGTGTGATCTGCTATGATGCCTACAACCATGTTTATAGGCATTATTGTTTTAACATTGTACCCTACACAAGGAAATTTAGACTCTGCTTCTAGGATATCATGTAATATTATATTCTAGAATTTTAACAAGAAGAGAAACAAAATATATC
The DNA here is from genome assembly GCA_013399715.1 of Alectura lathami. NCBI lineage: Eukaryota > Metazoa > Chordata > Aves > Galliformes > Megapodiidae > Alectura > Alectura lathami. The sequence goes on from VXAV01001326.1 coordinate 92,016, forward strand.
TGAGGTACCTCTTCCTTGCTGCGCAAAGCAGAAGCTTTCCTGCCTGGAGGGAAGTAGCAGCAAAGAAATGTTTATTCTCACTCTGTCCTCTCTTGTTAAAGGGAAATTCAGTTAGTAGTAAGGATTTGGCTTGAGAAGTTCTGCACAGTAATCATCTCTGCTCTGTCAACAGGAATCCAGGTGTTCCACGGAGTTCAACTGTTACTCATCCCTTTATGTAACTCTTTTTTTTCTCCATATTCAACTTACAGCTGCTTGTTTGTTTCTTTCTATTCATACATTTAATAAGCTCCATGTCATATAAACTATTTTAAAAGGTACCCAACTAGTTTTGAAGGCTTTATTTATGCAGCCCCATGAGCATGCTCCAGATCATTTCATAAATGCCTTCCTTCGGAGGCACTCCCTACTTCATAGGTACCTAGTTTAATTGCTCATACTCTGCACTCAGCAAATGCATGTTATTTTCTGAAAACAATCTCATTCCACATGTCTCTGCTTTTCTAAGACTCTGATTTAAACTTAATAATAATAATAATCTATTACTAAATGAGCAGATTTGGCACCTGATATATTGGTTTTGGATGTTGTTCAATTTTTTTTGTTTGTTTGCTTTTTTGTTTGTTTGTTTGTTTTTGTTTTTATTATTTACCACCCTTTGGTATTGGTAAGGCTCTCAATTGACTTGCTTTAATGATATGTTACTGTAATAGTTGGAGTGTTTCAGGAAATGGCTTTTATCGGCACAGTGCCCCAGACTGGCACAATGCCTGAAGCTCCTTGGCAAGGGACATGTGAGAAATGCAACAATTGTTGTTATATATTAATTACATTTTCTGATACTCTTTCTAGGAACAAGAAACTTGCCCTCAGTCTTGACCCTAGATTTGGCAGTTGTATTGCTGCTGAGTATCAGCCTTGATCCTATAGTGTTCTCTGTGTATGGATACCCTTAGGCTCTGCAAAAGCTGTGCTCATTTAAAAACAACAATGGCAAAAACAAAAGCCAGAGAGTGTAACAGGATAAAGTCACCAATTGAATGTTGTTCTATCCTCTTTTCGTTCGTCTTGTTTTTAAAAAATTAAGTATATCTCAGTGGCTTTTGTTTCTACAATGAAAGTAGAATAAGCTAAAATGTTCAGCTGAATAAACTAAACAAATAAAAATACCTGTACCTGAGTGTATGTTACCCAAGTATCTACTACTTTTTTAAAGTAGTAAAAGTCATTTGTTTTCCCTTGTGGACAGTGATACCCATTATGCATCTCTCATTAAGCTTGAAAAACTATGGTTCGATTCTTGGCGCAGCTGTTTGGTGCAAGTGGGCAACCTCTCAAAAGAAAGATTTCAGCTATGCCCCACGCTGTTGAAACAATAGTTAGCTATGTCTGCCTCTGCTGCAGGACAGACTTGCTGTGGCATCCAGAATGTGTTCTGCAGCTCTGATGTTGCCATAGCGTTAGAACAAGAGTGCCTGAGGAAAAAAAAATATAGGATTTGAATAGAAAGCAGAGAGGAATGTAGTTATGAAAAGTAAGATGAAGTTCAATTCTTTTATTAAAAAAGGGGGTAAATTGTCTTTGTCCTTTTATAACTGTGTTTTTTGTAAAGAGAAAAAAAGGCTTAGAAGAAAAATTTGGTTTCAGATAAATGTGTAACTGAAACAGATGTCAAAGTTAGCCTCTATACAAAAACTTAAGCAATTGGAAAAGAATGTACAGGTTTGAGTATGTTTCTGCTCCATCTTAGAAGGCCCTTTGAATGAGAAGAATAGTTCTTGTATGCTTCTTGTGGTGTTGACAACTTTACAGTTTTTCTTTAAATGTTTCAGCAGACAGCTGTTCCAACTGCAGAGCAGACAAAGTGGGAGTATAATGAGTTAGCTGGTAAAAATGGAATGTGACAAAAATGCCTGTACAAGTTGTTTACAGTTGCACTCACAGAATTGTCATCTGTGGTCAGAACACCAGAGAAAACTAATTTTTTATGATCAGCTTCATTTTTCTTCTTATTCCAAACAGTGCAAATTGCTGGTAAGATTCACTTCAGTGGCCTTAGATCTGTCACTCAGAAGTTTTTTAAAAGTCAGTTGGTCATCAACGAGGCTGATAGAGTTGAGGCTGTTCAGTTTAGCGAAGAGGAGGCTTTGGGGAGACCTACAGCAGCCTTCCAGTGCCTAAAGAGGGCCTGCAGGAAAGCTGGAGAAGTACTCTATCGAGAAGTGTAGTGAGAGGAAAGGGGGTAATGTCTTTAAACTAAAAGAGGGCGGATTTAAATTAGGTATGAGGAAGAAATTCTTTACTATGAGAGTGGTGAGGCAGTGGAGCAGGTTGCCCAGAGAAGCTGTGGATGCCCCCCTCCCTGGAGGTATTCAGTGCCAGTTTGGATGGGGTTTTGGGCAGCCTTGGTCTAGTGGAAGGTACCCCATGGCAGGGTGGTTGGAACTACATGATCTTTAAGATCCCTTCAAAACCAAACCATTCTATGGTTCTGTGATCAGTGCATGCACCCTTAAACAGAAGTTTATAGGATCACAGAATATCCCAAGCTGGAAGATACCCACAAGGATCATTGAGTCCAACTCCTGCCTCCACGCAGGACCACCCAAAATCCAAACCCTGGGAGCCTGTTCCATGCCCACCACCCTCTGGTGCAGAACCTTTTCCTAACCCCCAGCCTGACCCTCCCCTGACACAGCTCCATGCCGTTCCCTCAGGTCCTGTCGCTGTCCCCAGAGAGCAGAGATCAGCGCCTGCCCCTCCGCTCCCCTGGGAGGGAGCTGTAGGCCGCCATGAGGCCTCCCCTCAGCCTCCTCTGCTCTGGGCTGAACACACCAAGGGACCTCAGCTGCTCCTCTTACATCTCGAACTACGTAACTCAAATATATTCAAAACATAATTGTCTTAGGTTGAGAGCTTATCCTGAGAAATATGTAATTTAGATTTGGATGCAAAATGACTAAAATGTAGCTCTTAAATTATAACACAGAAAATTTAAGTGTGCTTTTACAATGAGGAATGGAGGGTTTTTTAATTTTATCTACAAATATAGTTAGGAGTATATAATATGAACTGTGAATATTAGTGCAGATATTTACTTCTGTATCCCTCAGGGAGGGATTTGTATCCAAGGAACAGTTTCCCATTTATTTAGCCAGGGAAGTTTTATGTTTATCAGATTAGCTCTCTGTGTTTGATAATAGCTGGCAGGACATTAAAAGGCTGTGTTTAACTTCAGAGACAGCTTACTTACAAGACAAAAATGGAAACAAAATATCCCTACTTATTGTTAATGACTAAAGACCTTTACTGCAGTTTTATTTTGCATGTTAATACAGATATGTAGAGAGGTTTCAGCCTTCCTGGAGCCATGTAGAAGTTGTAACTGTGAAGACATTAGATCAAGGAAGAAAATTCAGACACTAGATCCTGAAAGTCTGGCACTGCTACTTGTCTTCAGAAGGAGTGTTTTGACCTTTCTAACAATAAGTATCAGTATTTTGAAGGTCAGGAATACAAAATAGCTAATACTGAAGACATTCTGAAATGTCTGTGTCAAAAAGATGGTGTCTTTGGCACAGTGATCGTAAGATGATAGTTCTCGATCCCTATGGGGAAGCAAGGAAGGTGGTCAGCAGAACTGCTACTTTGTTGGGTTTTTTTATTGCTAATTTTGGCTTATTTAGGGACCTGGTTGACAGGGTCCCCTGGGGGGCAGTTCTACGCGAAGGAGTCCAGGAAGGTTGGACATTCTTCAGGATGAGATTGTCATGGACAGATATACTGTCTGCTGGATAAAAAACTGGCTAGATGGCTGGACCCAACGTATTTTTGTGAACGTAGTTACATCCAGTTGGCAGCTGGTCTAAAGGGGTGTTTGCCAGCGCTCAGTATTGAGACCAGTTTTGTTTAACATTTTTATCAACGATCTGGATGAGGGGATCAAGTGTGCTCTCAGTAAGTTTGCAGGTGACACCAAGTGGTCAGGAGTGTTGGTATGCTTGGGTGTTGGTTGCAGCCAGGTGGATGTCGGTCTCTGGTCTCAGGTGACAAGTAATAGGATGTGAGGCAACAGACTCAAGTTGTACCACGGGAGGTTAAAATTGAGTATCAGGAATAGTTTCTTCATGGAAGAGGTGGTTACATGTTGGAGAGGCTGGTGGAATCCTATCCCTGAAGGTATTTTAGAGATGTGTGGATGTGGCACCTAGTGACGTGGTTTAGTGGTGGACTTGTAGTGTTAGGTGGATGGTCAGTCCTGATGATCTCGAAGATCTTTTCCAAACTAAATGATTCTTCGATCCTATCCACATTAAAGCTCATGTGGTTATTTATATAGTTGAATGAATAATGGCATATTTGTATTCACAGGCAGTCTACTTTCCGAAGATGACTTTCTCCTTGATTTTTTTTTTTTAGCCTGGTTCTGAAAAGACCCTTAACAGAACAGAAGAAAAATCTTTTTAATTATTTTAAGGGGAGTTCTGCTGTAGGTGTAAGTAACATATTAGAAAAAAAAAAAAAAAAAAAAAAAAAAAAAAAAAAAACATAAAATGCTTTAAGTCTCAGCTATTACAGGGTTGCTAGTTCTCACCATGCAAAAGTTGTAATAAATACAATATCTAAGTTACTGTGAAGTTGCTTGATCATTAATTAGAACTTTGGTTCACAAACTGAGAATCTTTGCATACTAAAGGTGGTGTTTTTTTCCAAAAAAAGTAACAGGAAAATTAACATTAACACATCTTATGCAGCAATCAGGACACATCCTGAGCAAAGCAAAGGAAGGGAGCTTTGTTCTTGGCTTGGAGGACATAGGCACAGTGCCTACATGAAGAGCTGATAATGAAGGCTGAATGATGTAACATCTCACAGATTACTTGTTTTTCTTACAGAATCATTTTGAAGCTCATCAAGAGGAAGGGATGGTAATCTCTCACATGGCTGTTGCTGGAGTGGGTATCTGGATTGCCTTCACATCTGGATCTACGCTTCGTCTGTTCCACACTGAGACACTGAAACACCTCCAGGACATTAACATTGCCACGCCTGTTCACAATATGTTGCCAGGTAGCTGAATCACACCACATGATAAAAACATTTTTGTTTTGTCTTTACCACTGTTATTTTCCAGACTGTTGTAGATAGGGCCAGAATCAGAACGTCTGTCTCAGACTTTGGTAGCAGTCTCGTGACTATTTTAGTTACATCAGTATTCCAAGTGAAGTCAGCTGAACCACTTAAATGCTTCCATTTAGGAGCGTGTTCAGTGTTCTGCTGTTTAGAGCTTTGTTTTGTTGAATTAAAAGGCCAGTGTTACAAGCAAAGGTGAAACCTGCTGTTGTGAGAGTGAAGTTTAACAGATCTTAAGTGTTTATAAGACAGAGGCTGTTCAGTCATCCTAAAATAATCAGTGTCACAGACAGCTGCACTGCCCTGTATCTGATTTGCAGGTGACTGGTTCTTCAGTAGCTAGAGAGGTGCCTAAGTGAGATAAACCTGTTTCTGGCCTTTTTTTTTTTTTCCGATTGCCATGCACAGGTGTTATTACAGACTGATGTAGGCCAATATGATTCTTAGCTGTGTGGAGGGCACAAGCTTTGGGATGTCTTTGGCCTGTGCTGTAACAGGCACATGCACATCTGGTAGGAGATATGAGAGTGCTAAGAGAAGAGACAGACAGGAAAATGGGTGACCATGCCTTGAGCATGAGGTGCCAGCCATTCCTTCTGCATCTCCCTGTTCACAGACTGTCATGGCCTGAGCTACTGCAGGTTTTATTAGTGACCTGTATGATGGCTTCATTGCTTTGATTTTAGCAGAAGCCAATTCTTCCAGCACTGAGATTATATGTATATTCTTATGAGAGTTGGGTATAAATCTTGCATTAAAATGTTTCAGTTCTTTGGTCTCAGTCTTCTTATGTTTCCTTTAGGGCCACATTAGCTTTGCAATAAAGCTGTGTGTTAAATTATGTCAGTTTATAGTGTTCTAGACAGGGTGTTTTTAACGTGTGTTGTTTGACTGTGGCACAGGCACTGAACAGCAGCAGATGTCCTGCCTTTAAATAGGCTGTATGATTTAATTCATCACAGTTATGCAGAGAAATCAAGACCAAGTTTTAAAAAGATTAACTTTCAAGATGTTCTGCCATTTATAAGGGAAAAAAAGGAAGTAGGGCCTCCCTTACACATATTTGGTGTGTATTAAAATCTTCAAACAAATTTAGCTTTAGTGTTCATTGCCATGGTAATAAAACCGCTGATGTAGCATATGATTTTTTTTTTTTTTTTTTTTTNAGACATTCAATATTTTTGTTACAAAATAACTTTTTTTTTTTTTTTTTTTGAAAAGAGTTTTAGCTAATTATATCTCCCTGGTGTCATTCTTACCCATTTTAGTACCTTTTTTTTTTTCCTCTGTCTCTTCCCAAAATGCACTTCAGTGAATGGAAATGGAAATTTATTTCGGGAGTAGAACATTATTACAGCAAATGTTCCAAGGGAAGAATCCATTCTAAAAATGAAATGAATTTCAATTATTTAGCAGCAGCTCTTGGGCCTTTTTATATGATCCCAGTAATACTGCAACAACAAAGGCTTAAAGACGGAGAAGTAGGAGGTTTACATAATAAACAGCAGTAAGAGCTTTTGGAACTAGAAGCAGACAAAGAATAAACAAAACTCTGTATAGTATACACTCAGATTAAGAAGGAAGAAAAAACTGACAGAGGAGGAGGAGTGAAGTGCCTTCATAGTTATAAAATGCACATTCTGTACATTTTCTGTGGATTTTTAGGAACTCATTACTGTTCAGAAGTGCTGTATGTGCTACAGGACATCTTTTAGTTTTTAAAAGAAATGGCTCTTAGTTTTCTGAAATCCAAAAGGAGTTCTTTTAATATGCAAAAAGAACAGACAAGTAAAAATTCAACTTGTATTAAAATGAGACAGAAGAAATTGATGTAAAAATATTACCAAGGATCTTAGAAGAGAGATTAAAAAGAAGAGTGCATTGATCATGAGATAACTTCCTGAAGCTGGACTCCTTTTGCCAAGTTTTTATTAGGAGCAACAATGCATGGTACTGACCAAACGGCTCCATGGAGAGGTCATCTGCATCTCCATTTAAAGCAGTGGAAGCCAGAGGAACGTAACTCTGTTTATGTAATGAAAGCATAATTGTTTTCTTTTTATACAATAGAAAAAATTACTGTCACTGTGTCAGAATGGCCACTGTGAATTACAAAGCTGTATTTAAAGGACACTTGTAGTAATCAACAGAGTAGGAAGTTCTCAACTTCTTTAATCAGTTCTTGTAACTTTAGATTTTTCCCATTTTGGGAGGAAGACAGCTTTAAATATCACTGCCTTCTTTCTTTGTTCTAAAGAATATGCTTCCTTTACTTGGAGAAAGATAACTCAGCAGCCCACTGGGTGGGGGAGAATCACAGAGTAATGAAATGTAAAGGAAGAGGCACAGGAACTGTCATCAGAGGAGTTTAGTAAGGTTAGAAAAAAAAAAAGGAGACAGAACCACAGACCATGAACCAAAAGGTTTTTTCTTTTCTTTTCTGTCTTTCTGTCTGTCTCTTTTTTTTTTTTTTCATGAATTCACTCTTCTATCATGATTGATTTGTGGAGGTATTTTATACCTGGCTAATGAAAGGCAGCTTGGCTGGAAAGTGCCACCGAGTTATGGATCAGATTTTGGTTATTTTCATGTCAGGTATGTCAGCTAAACGGCTTTAAAAGACCAGTGAATCTGCTGAGACCTCTGCCTGGGTACTAAACAACTACTGTGTCCCAGAACGCCCTATGTCAGCCATGTCACAGCAAAGCTGCAGTAGTACACTCGTGCTCAGTCGCTAGGTAGCCCATATATGAGGGGCGTAACCGATACTCCTAGCAACTCTGCTCTGTGCTCAAGCTGATGGCTTTCTGGAGTGGTGGGAAGTTTGTATGTAGGAACATGGGACTGGAAAGTAAACCCGGGTTGCAGAGGCAACCACAGAACCTCTTCATATAACATCAAAAGTACAAGCCATAAAATGCTTCCTAATACTGTCCTGAAGAGGGCACATATCGAGTAACAGAAAGAGTCTATTAATATTTGAAGACAAATATAAACAGCGGAGAAATGCAATGTGCTTCATCTAGTAGTATGTTTATGCTTAGTATTTATGATCAGTGGCTGAAATCTCAGCAAAGAGAACTTTTCACCCACCTTCATCGCGACTCACAGCTTAGTTAGTGAAAACAAATATTTGAATAAAGGTCATACAGCTGTGGGTACACAGTACATGTGTTGTTAATAATCTTTTTTTTTCATCATCACTTTCAATGTTTTTTTATTCAAAAGTGTCCTTAGATGGGTTTTTAAAGGGCTGTCTGTGACCTTGATACACTGCATTTCTTTGCTCATGTTTACCTGTTTAACAGAGAGGTGATTTCTGTTGGTGTTGCTGTATGCTGTTTATATCCATGTATCCTCTAATGGCACGTGTGTTTCCTGTATACA
>VXAV01001326.1:100946-116532 GCA_013399715.1 Alectura lathami
TTCTAGGGTTTCAAAGCAAGCGTTGTTCCTTTTGACCTCAGTATAGCTGTTCCATGCTTAAGGCTATGCTGGTGTTTAAAATTCTAAGTTGCTGGCTGGTAATTTGCCGTTGTCACCTATGGAAACAGTAATGCACATTGCTGGTTTTCACTGGTAACAATTACTAGTTGGAAGTTGCTTCAGGGGTGGTGTATAAAATCAAGTATATTATTTTTACCTTTTAAACAGTTGAGAAAGTGTTAAAGATATGTTATTAAAAATGTGAGCATCTTGCTTCTGGGATTTGGCAGGCAAAAGTACAACTGTTTTTTTTTTTTATGAGTTAAAAAAAAAAAAAATTGTACTAAAATATATCTGTTTGTACTTTGTAAAACAAACTTTAGGTGAAATGGAGTGAGGTTAGGCTAAGCTGCTGTTACCTTGCATTTGCTGTGGCACAGGTTGTGGGAGATTTCAAATGCCCTGTGTGACCTGAGCAAGTCTGAGATTTAAATCACAGAACTCAAATCTTGATTTTTGACAACTCCAATATACAGAGGTTTTTGGACATCCACATTTGAACTTGTTTTGACCTGTTATCAAGGTAAATGCAAAATCTGTGACAGCAAATGATTGAGGGCAGCTGAATGGTTATCACATGTTCTATGTACGGCTTTGAAAACAGCACAGGCAGTCTTTTATTGGGGTTAGTGTTTTTATTTCACTCTCAGGGCTGCCGCATGTCATCGCTCTGGGTTTCGATGTGGTTTTTCACAGCATGTGGTCGCCTTACTGCCCCTCACCCTCTGACTCCTGTAGCCTCTCCAGAGGACTGCCCATCTAACCAGTGTTGAAGGAGTGCCTTTGTCTACTTTGTTTTGGAAACTAAATATATCTCATTAATTTAAAATAAATAAGGGCTTCAAAAGGCTGGTAATTTGTCTACAGACATAAACCATCTATGCTTATCTACCTGAAGGGGGACGATGCCATCATACCAACATAAATTCCTACAGTTTTTGGAAAAGCTGTCTCTGCTCTAGTCTGTTACCAGTAGGCAAAAATTACATTAATCTCCCTTATGCTGAGTCTGTTTTGCCTGTGGCTGTAGTTGGTGAGTGATCTCCCTACCCTTATCTCAGCTCACAAGCTTTTTTTTATCAGATTTTTTCCCCCTGTTCTTTTGAGGAGGAGAAATGAGAGAGCAGCATGGTGGAGCTGAGCTCCTAGCAGTGTGCAACCACCACAGTCGCTGAAGGCCTGCACGAGTATGGAGCCTCTTCAACTTATTCATGCTCGTTACACCTGCTGAGGGTGACCTAACTGCCTTTAGGGCATTTTAGAATGTGTTTTAGGGTAGTCAGACCTGAGATTCCAGATCCGCCCCTGCAGCTGATGTGTGCCTTTTACAACAGACCATGGCTGGATAAATATTTTGGTTTTGTGAAGTTCTGTCAGGAAAGGTCCACCTGCTGCTTTCCTGCAGTCAGACCGCTCCTTCCCTGCCTCCCACTGGGTCTGTGATTCACATATTCTTGGCTGTAAATTGGCTCAGTTTCAAAGGAAGAGATGGCAAATGCGTTCCTTGGTGATACTCCATAATTAAGGCACTTTTCCAAAGTGTGGAACATGTAGGTTCATCTAAGTTGTATGAGAAGTGGAATCCAAATTCCCTGCTTACTGATGAAGTGATTAACAACTCAGGATCTGTGATAAAGATGGGAATTACTGTACTTAGCATGTAAAGTTAATTGTAAATTCAAGAACATGTAAGCTTTGAACCTGGATGACTTCAACAGGCTTTAAATATCGCTCTGTGTAAACTTGGGTCATGGCAGAAGTTTGGGCAAGAATTATTCTCCATTTCTGCAACTTGTCAAGGGCATTTTGAAAATCCGTCTACACTGAATCAAACATATTTAGTAAGCGCTGTAAGTAAAAAATGACTTTGTTTTCATAAGAAAAACAAAAATCTTTGTCAACAATGACCTGTTGTAGAAGATCATAGAATAGTTTAGGTTGGAAAAGATTTCTGGAGGTCATCTTGTTGTCCATCTTCATGAAGCAAGCCAAATAACATCTGGTTGCTCAAGGACTTGTCTAGCCAAATTTTGAGTATCTTCCACAATGGAGATTCCACAACCTCTCTGAGCAGCTTGTTCCAGTGATTGACCATCTTCATGGTGAAGAAGCTTTTCCCTGCATTTAATGCAAATTTCCCGTGTTCCAGATTCACTCCGTGGTGTCTTATCCTGTCACTGTGCACATCTGAGTAAAGCCTGCCTCTCTTCTGTGTACGCTCCCATTAGATAGGTGCAGACAGCTTGGTTTTATAATCCCTCTTTGTACGTTATTTGCTCCGGCGTCCAGATCATCTCGGTGGCATTCCATTGGACTTATCGCGGTATGCCAATGTCATTCTTGTGCAGGGGATATGGTACTTCTGATACTATTTCATAAATTAAAACTATGAGAAAAAAATGATTGTGAACAGGTTTGAGTCTCAAGGATAATGTGTTGTTGTAAGATATCATTGAGCATTGGGAAGTGGAACACATTTCAGGTTTATTATTAAGAATATACATAGTCTGTGTGCAAAATCGTATTTGTAAAGATAATCTATGTCTACTTTTAGATACTGTGATTTGGAGAGTTAGGACAGATAGTACAAGAAGTTCAGTCACATTTAAATTGTGATGTACATAAAGTTTAATACCACAATCCAGCAGCAAATTTGCCTTTCAGATGAGTGCTTTGCTGAATGAGACTGTGCAGCCGATTGTGTGCTTGAGGTTACTTTGACCTAGGCAAACATCATCGCTCTTAAATAACACAGCACTTCCTAAACTCCACAGGGCAGCAGCGTGTTTCTGTGACCAGCCTGCTGGTGTGCCATGGTTTGTTACTGGTTGGAACAAATCTGGGTATAATAGTAGCGCTACCAGTGCCACGCTTGCAGGGAATTCCCAAAGTAACAGGTGAGTGAAATTCTTCAAATGGATTTGCTAGAATGCTGTTGTACTGAAGATTTTATTTGTTCTGCATTTTTTCACTATTTTTTATTTTTTCCGTCAGTAGTTCAGGTGATTCTGCCAAGTTACGTTTATTGCTGAGATACTCATCAGACCTTTGTGATGAAATTGTATCTGTTATTCTTCCTTAGCTTTAAGCATATCCACATGCTTGCCTTGATTTGTCTCAGTCATTTGAGTCAGGACAACATTTTTTCTTTATGGAATAAGAATAGGATAGGCATTAATCCCATCAGAGTACAGAGTACAAAATACAAGAGTACAAAATACAAGAATGAGAAGAGAGAACATTGCAAACAATCTTTCTTCCAGATTTGTGGAAAATAGGTGCATTAGGTTCGGAGACATGGGTACTGAAAATTTAGTACGTTCTCTGACTCTCGTTATTCAGTAAATTGGGTCTGTGTCCTTTGTTTCTCTCCCAAGCTGCATACTTGGGCTATGTATGAGAACATACATTTCATTTTTGGACAGTGAGCAGTATTTTTGGATTTTGGAGAGATGCGTGTGTGAGTTAGTTTCATATTACCCTTTTAGATACATATTTGATAGCTGCAGTATCATTTTGAAAGTGTTTAAGCTGCTAGCAGAAGCAAGATTTTTTTTAAGACTATGTAATTCCAATTAAACACCTCTTTGCCATGCTACGTTTTGGTTTCAGAATTCTTCTAGAGCTTCTGAGCTGTGGAGAGAAGCGGGCAGGTTTTATGAGGCAAGCTATTTGCAACTTCCTTCAGGGAAAAAAAAAAAAAAAAGCTTATGTAACTTTTCAAAATGAAAACGAAATCCTCTGTGTTCAGCAAAATACACAGCAGTAATCCCATATGACAACAGACAAATGTTTCTTAAAAGATACGGAAGCAATATTAGGTAAAAATAAATGTAATACAGGAAAACACATTGTTACAGAATCAAAAACCTCTCATTTAATTCTTCAATTTTCTGTTTTGATTCTTGTGGCTTATATCGTTTCTATATTCTTGCATTTACTTAGGGTTAGGTCTTGTCAGGTTTCACAGGTCTGGCAGCATTACGTTGATGTTTAGAGTCTTCAGATACAATATTTGGAATCGGAACCAAAAAAAATCTCACTTTTCCCTGTTGTGCTGCCAGTACTGATAATTCATCTTTATATCATTGCACTTTCTGTAAAAGCAGATTTTTTTTTTAAATCATAACCTGGAATGCATTAGGGAGTTAGGGATGGACAGGGTGATTTGTAGAGTTACCTTTCTTTTCCTTGATAGCCTCACTCTTTTTCATGTTATACGTGACTCTAATGCTGTGTGTTTGGGGTTTTTGCTGTAAAAGCCACGTGCACTGATGTTGTTAGAGCTTCTGAATTTGGCATTATTCAATCTTTTTTTCATGCATTCTTACATTTTGCACAGTGTAAATTCTCCGTGTACCACCAGCATCCCACTGTTTAAATACTTAAAAAAAGAAAAATTTAAATTGTTCAGTCATTTCCTTATACGTTTGGCACAGTAACTGGAAGAGCGTTCAGGAGGATGAGCTTTAGTTCCTGCTTTACAGTGTGGAGAGCTCTGCTGCAATGAAACAGATGTTCTCATGGTATTCTGGAAAGGTACAGAGGTGGCGTAGGATTAAGTGAAAACCACATATTTTGTTTGTGGATTTCTGGAGAAAACTCAGAATGTTATTTTTGCGTCAATGCCAAAAAAAAAAAAAAGTTGGTAGAAAGTTTCTGTACTCACACTGTTACGAACACAGCACAGGTCAACTTGAATTCCTACTGTCATGTTCCAACTGATTTATTAACGCAGTCCTGAAACACCTTCATGGCACAATAGATTTTTGCTTCTACATTTTGTCTGTAAATTGTTTGCATACAGGGCAACAGACAGGCTACAGACAGACTGGATGCCGGCAATGGGACTTTTAAGAGTTACGCATTCCTGAGCAAAGTTAACAAATAATTATGGCAGAGTGCTATGCTTTAAAAACAAATAAAATTCTTTAATTGTCTTTTTCTTTTGGCTGCAGGAAGAGGAATGGTGTCATATCATGCACACAATGGGCCAGTGAAGTTTCTTGTAATGGCTACATCTATAAACAAGAAAAACAAAAACAAGTTGAGGAACAGCCTGCCTCCTGGCTCGGAACCTAAAGATGACGACCAGAAGAATGTTCTGCACAATGAAAGACCAGGCTCTTCCCTTAGTAACAACCCTGATACTTCAGTTTGGCTGGGAGGTTCAGCAGGATCCATTGCACAAAGAAGTGACTTGTCTTCATCCTCTGGATCCCTCACATTGTCTCACGGATCAAGTTCCCTAGAGCACAGGCCAGAGGACAGTAACATTTATGAGCTTTTGAAGGATCAAAATATCTCTTCTAAAAGTAAAAGACAGAGATCCAAGAAAATGAAGGCAAGTTCAGTGTTGGTCATTTCTGGTGGCCAAGGACACAGAAGAGTGAACAAGAAGACCAAGCAGCAACGACAAGATGAATTAGTATCTTCAGTGATGGTCTGGCAAATCCCACTATTAAATGTTTGAGTGAACTAAATCCAAGATACTTTCTGCTATTAAAAAACGTCTGGTATCTTTTTACAGCAAACGCCAGCTTAGGGCCCAAGCCCATAGACTTTATGCACATGGAAGCAACTTCAGTAGGATTTGGTCACAGGATTAAGGGCTACAAAGCAGAGTCTTCACAGATTTAGAACATTCTGCAGTGTTAGGGTATGGTGAAGTGTTTAGCTGTTGATGCTGTCTTTGATACTTAGAACAGAAAGGATTTGTTAGACACATTTAAAAGATTTTAGAATTTCTGTCTTATTTATATTCACATTTATAAATATCATCACTATGTTCTGTAGCACTTAGGGAAGGCAAGGAACATGTGCTATGTCACATGCTGTTTTCTGCTTATGTAAATCAGCTGTTGTTTCCTTTTGCAAAGTGACATATTGCATGGGCTGTAGATTTTAACAAATTAGCAAATATTTTTAAACAATAATATTCTAATACAAGCTAATACTAAATTGGTAATTACTATAATAGTTTGTAACATCATTCCATAAGGCAGGGTTGGGTCTGAACAAAAGCAGTTCTATTAATTGATACTTGTTTGTTTCAACATAGAAAATAGATTTTTTTATTTCTAATGCTCAGTATTGTTAGAAAAAAAAAAAAAAAAGTTGCAGTATAAAAAGTGCATTCGTTTCCTCAGTAGGTGCAACATGTCCGCTGCTCATCTTTGTCACATAGCAGAAGTTCTAAGGATGTTATGGCATAGGGCAAATAGACAACAGATGTACAGCAGCTGTGTGTTGTAGTGCCGGTAACATTCCCTTCCTGGCAATTTGGTATCAAAGCTACGTATGGACTGTGCCATTTTTAAGGAGCTGTGCGCATCCAGAATGTAAACAGTGAGCTCAGAAGTATATTGAGGTACCTGTAGGAAGCGCAGATACTTGCCGTGGATATTCATCCTACATCAGTGCTGTGTCCTCAGGCAGACAGCTGTCAATGCTGTCACTGCCCAAGTGCAGACAGCAGGTGCGGTGCTACCTGCTCACCCAGAGTCAGCCAAGCATGGTCTTGTAAGTGGATGTTGTGAAACAGGGTGCACAGTTTCTTTGCATTCGTTCACTCAGTGGGACAAGGTGTTGCTTTGGCAAGGTTAGAGGGCTGCATTCTAAACAGAGACCTGATTAATCATCTTTTCTTAATAAACTAACATTTCCAAAAGGAATTTTGAGTTTGGGGATACTACTGACATTGCTTTTTGCACTAGCCTCTGCATCTGAAATACAAGACAAAGCCTTCAGCTCAGAAAGGCTTTGCAAAAAACGATGAGACACCTCGTTCAGTCACAGAGCGTTTAATACATGTTGAATGAGGACACTGAGCACATCTGTTCCCATGTCAATAAACTGAAAGATACAAAGAGATTAGGACTTTTAATTTGAGTATGTTAAGAACTCTAACACTGTCCATCAGTTCAGTAAAATACGAATTAAATATAAGCAAAGCAGAAAGTTTGCCAGATGTTTGCATTTACTAAAATCAAGTGCAAGTTTTGGCTTCTTTGGCACTCTTCTTATCCCAGTAAGGATTTCCCTCAAATTATTTCTGCTACTTTTAATACAGACTCCTTGATTCCACCGTGTTTTGTTTCAGTCTACATAGTTAAAATCAATGTCAGCTATAAGTAGTGTTTCCTTGCACATGACATTTCAAAGTGAACAGTACTAGAGACTGAATTAATTTCTTCAATATAAGGATTTCTTTTTACTGAATAGCAGCAGGGTTTTAAGTGTTACAGAAATCTATTTTGTTATTTTGCACCAAATTTGTACTCCTCTAATTTTTCGGTCTGCTCTGAAACACAAACCTGTATCAAGCTGACTCCAAACTGGGTGGGTGGGCCAACTTAGTGAGTAGATTTCTTTCCAGAGGCTGACCCACATCCTGATCAGAACAGGATTCTAGAGCCATTATTATTTATTGCACAAACTTCGGCAAGTCACAAAGGACATTTGTTATGGGTTGGATTGTAGGTGTGGGGTCTTCCTCACTGCTTTGTGCTTTTATTCTGTCTTTCACCACGTTTCCTACCGTGTCAGCAGGGTGCTGTCAGCATTGGTATGGGCTTAGTGTCAGCATCAGTCCCTCTGCAAAAAAAATGTGGAGTGCCTCTAAGCCATCCAGCCAGCAACGTTTTGCCCACATTTTCCTCCTCTTTCTGTCCTCGAGCCGGGTCTTGCCTGGCCTGAGGGATCAAGGCCAGCTGCATTTTCTGCACTCTTCCATAGCTATGGCCCTGGGAGTTGCTCGTTGCCCACTGTGTGGAAGTACTAAATTGTGTGGTTTAATGTATGTGTAATGAAAAACATGTTGAAAGATTCTTCTGTGTATGAAGTATATAAAACCTGGGTCCATTTGCTACCCTACAGCAAAAAGACTACAAGTGTGATTCTGCGTGCTCCTTGGCTGTGGGTTTGCATGTCTGTGCATTTGGGACGGGAGGATTATGCCCACTGTCTCATGGATCTTTACCACTAAGGATGGCAAGCTGAGACCCCAAACATTCAGCTGCCAGTCCACGTGCAGAGTTGTTACAGGCTCTGCCAGCAATATGGCATGAGAGTTTTAAAATTTTAAGTGACGTTCACTCTGTCTTCCAGCTGAAATGTAGCTTTCTTCAATTTAGTCAACGAAACAGTAGAAACAGTACCAATCTGCCCTTCTGGAAGTCCATCGAAGTTTTGCCACTGACTTCAGTAAGAAAAGAACTGGGTCCCTCATTCACATTATAGTGCTTTGAAAATCAGCAATCTGTTTGTCTTGCTAAGAGGTAAATAAAAAGTTTAGCTGCATGCCTCTTTAGAAATACGCAGTCATGAACTGCATCGTCAGTAATGAACTGAGCATGATGTGCAGTGCCTGTTTTCTGATACACAGCTTACGTAGTAAGGTATCGCCTTGCAGTAAAGGCAGCCAGGAACCAAAGTTTCTTTTGCAGCAGGCAAGTGATCTTTATAGCTGCTACAGACTGCTGCCAGGTAGGCTGGATTTTGCTTTCTGATATTGCTTTGCTAGATTAATAGAAGTTACAGAAAATTCTAGGGAAAGAGGGGAGCAAGTGTAACCACTACGATATATTCTGTATATGTTTTCTAACACGTAGGGTCTTTTATAACATGAGCCATAAAAGTTGTGTATTTATGTTTAAAGTATAAACTGAAGACGTTTAATAAAAATGTGATAATTTCAGAAGTACATTTCTCGGGTCACTATTTTAACAAGAAGGCTGGAATTTGGGGCATACATTAATGAGTAATAAAATGATATGTGATAAGGACAACAAATATATGTGTTTTAGTTTTTATAATTTCTAGGTTTTAAACACCAGCAAAAGCAATTTCTGCAAATGATGCAGACTCATAATAAGTTTGACCTCTGTATCGATGGACACAAGTAGTATCTAAGCAGTAAAATTTCTACTAAGCTGTCTACAGGGAGTACACATCATCTGGGCAGCGCGTAGGATACATAAAAATGAGATGCTTTTGTGTTCCAAGTGAGTGTTGTAGAGCAAAACATTAACAGAAGAAATTAATTTTCAGTTGGTAATTGGCAATATGTCCTAATTAATAGCCCTAAAGGATATATACAGAATCCCATGGTTGTGTTTAAATTCTGAGACTTGTATTCATCAGACTCAGCAATGGCCTTTTTGCGCGTACCTGCACTATTATAAATAAAAAGAGGAGCTATTGGAAAGATGTAAAACGAATTCAAGCCTGCCCTTTTGTGTTTGTTTTTAACACCACATCTGTTTTATTTGTTGTTCTGGAAAACACTGGCATTCCCTCTTCTGAAGCTCGTTGATGTTTCCCTGCCTTTCTTACTGCTGCAGTAGCAAAGGCACAAAATCACATTCCATGAGTCCAGGATGTTATAAACGCACACACCTCAGGATGGGTTCTCTCCCAGTGGGAGTTCACAGCCCATGTGTGGGTGGGATGCTGAGTGCTGGAGGTTGTGACATGACACATGAGACATGACAGAATGCTGGGACCGGTCTGAGCTGTGGTTCAGTGCATGAACTTCATTGTTCCTCTCACCGGTGTCCAATTTGATTTTCTAAGTGCATGAAGATGAATTTATTTTTTATGAAATGCACATGGGGATGAGAGAAGTCTGCAGTTTGAAGAGTGCAATTAATGGAGGGCTCTGTAAGAGTTTATCTGCATTTCTACGAGTGGTACCATGGGGCTGACTCAATATTTTTGATTGCTTTATAGATCTTCAGAGTCATAATACTTCATGCAATAATAGCCCTGTTAAGGTAGATTAGTATTATCCGCAACTCAGAAGAAACTGAGTTGAGAAGTGACTTGAAGCCACGTGATATGTCTGTAAAACAAAACAGATTAAAGACATTAGTGCTTGCTAAGCCCGTGATTAGCCCTTTAAGCTGTGCCCCTCCCTGCAGATATGCAGACCTCCCATTTGTGCGGCTGTTGAACTGCTTGTGCTGCAAACTGGGCAGGAGCAGGGGGGCAGCTGGGGCTGGCCTGCCGTGGCTGCGCTGGCCCTGGGCTGAGCCTGGGCTGCTCCCATGGGCAGCACTGACAGGGCTGCTTAGCGGGGATGTTTTCTGGTCTGATTAACGACGTGGGTGTGAACTGCATGGTACTACCTGCCCTGGCAGAACGGGCGCTCTGCAGCCTAACACCTATCCACGTAGCCTGCTTCATACGGGATGGAACCGAGTGGGTAAAAACTTGAGACCATCGCAGTCTCTTGCAGCAGGAGAACAGAAATAGGTGCATTTAGGGGTTGAATCGTCCCACTATTCTTAAGCACTTACGTTATGCCGTTACGATGGGAGCACAGATGCCATACCCCTACCGTACAGATACCAGTGGTTGGTGCAAGGAGTCCCAGTGTCAGTCTGTGGTGGATCATAAGCTGCTCACATCATGCCAGAGCTACAAATTCTGGTCTTTTTCCATCACTATTCAGCCTTAGGATCCTTATGTTGGATCTCTATTCTGCTTTTCTGACAAATGCTCTCCAGAGTTAGTTATCTGTGGCTTCCTCATACTTGTGCTTACTTGATCACAGTGTTGTCCTTAGAGGTGTGCCCAGTAACCCAACTGCCAGGAACACTCTTTGCCTGTAACACAAAAAAATGAAAATAGCAACACTGAAACAGCTCTGAAAGGATCTGAACATTTCCTAGGCAAATAGAAGTTTACTGTGAGTCCATTTAAAATGCAACACTGTGGACATATGAGGAAAGCACTTCAAGTGCTTTGGCTAAGCTCCATTAGCTGCTCCATAAAAGGCGGTTAGTCATTCACAGCATGACCTTCAAAGGTGTTCAAAGGGAATTTTTTCCTACAGCAAAACAGGCCTTGTCAGCAGAACTGCACATTCTCCTGATGCGCATATTGTTACACTCTAGGGGTAATCACAGTTATCACTAAGTGTCCCAGTCTAGAAGATGAGCCAGAGCATCTAGGAGGAAGACAACTTGCTTTGGGGGAGATTAAATCATTGTAAACATTCACTGGAAACCCTATTTAAGGGATATTTTGACACCGGAAGGTTGAGGTGAGCCTCTGGCAGAGTTTTTGCAAGCACGAAGTACCAAATTACAATTAAAATCTGTATATTTGCATTTCCGAATACCAACAAGAAGAGAGGTTTTAAATTCAGGAAGTTAGATGCAGCTTGGCTGCAGAGGTACAGACGCTTCATTTTTGCTCTGTACTAGTCCTGACTGGGCAGAAATGCTATGGGTTTCACCTTGGGCATCAGGGTTACCTTAAATGTTGGCACAAAAGAATGTGCTAACTCACACCTTCCAAAGCAAATTGTAAGCGTTGTCTCCTGTGGACTTTTCTGTTTGTTTCCCTCTGCCAGCATTTTGAGTTGCAGAACATGCCCGGCAGGCTGCACTGAATGTTTTTGAATGTGCTCTTTCAAGAGGGATTTCTTTCCTGGAGAGCTGGGTAGCACAGACCATGAACTTTAATGAGAAGGAATACTCGTAGTTCAGCCAAGATTTGTAAACGCAACAACTTTTCTACAATGTCGCTACGAGCAGCCTGTGATGCTCTTAATCCAGATCAGAAGCAACTGATGCCATCAGTTAAGTTAAGATGCATCTGCACTGCTGTGCACAAGAGTGCTGCGAAGGCTGTGCCAGGTGGGGTCCTCCAGCCAGTCCCGGCCCTGCACCAACCCCACTGCCCCGGCAAGCAGGGGCGGAAGCAGCCCATACCTCTTCGTGGTGAGGTTTCACTGGCGTATCAGTATTTTGGGAGGAACAAACACGTCACAAGGTACTTCGCTTACAAGACATAGTGCTGGTCATGGATGATCCATGTGTGATGATCCATGGCTGAAAATGGCTGGGAAGACTTGTTGATGGGGTGATCACATACTACTGTAAAGAGCAAGGTTAGGTTTTTATTCTCTGTTTCAAATCCTTTGGCTTTTATTATCTTGTTAGCGAATTAGGAGAATATGTGCTTGTTTTCCCAGTTGCTCATCCGAGTAAATGTTACATGTTCCCAATCTTTTAACCTTACCAAATGCTTTTAACCAAACTGAAAGCTGATCTACCTGTTCGGAACACTGTTTTGGTGATAGAGCTCTCAATAATCCAATTTCTTTTGTGCTTCTTTTTCTTTTCTCTTAAATTAAAAACAATATTGATCTGTCTCTGGTGTATAAAAGCATGCAACCCAACCCTGAAGAAGCCTTCATGATCTATTTTTCCTCATGACTATTACCACTTCTACAAGCTGATCGCCCTTCTGGTACAACAAGCCCTTTTTTTTTTTTTTTTTTTTTTTTTTTCCTTCAAATTCTACTATTTGGGTGGATTACATGGATGTAACACAGAAAGGTAGGTCAGCTTGAGTCATCAGAACTACAGTCAGAACTACAGCTCTCTGAACACAATAGATGCTGTGTAACATGCCTACAGCACGTATGCTTTTTGTAGTGCAGATATACAGGATTTGTGTTTGTCATCTCGGGCTGCTCAGCAGAAATATAATGAGCTGTTGCCTTGTGCCAGCAATAGCAATCAAACCAACCCTCGAGGCCGTTGTATTATAGAAGAAGGAGTGTTTCACACATAAGTCTTCAGCTGTCAAACACAGGATGAGCAAAAGGAGCCAGTTTTTTTTCCCTTTTCATTTTATTTTTTTCGTGTTTTGGCTTTCGCCCGTGAACCAGATTGCTGGATATTGCAGGGACCACTGGTATCAGCCACTGCCACTATGTATCTGATACTCACCCCAGTATGCATGGGTGAAATGCTACTGGGTTTTACCTGTGCCACTTCCAGAATGTTGGTGTCGCAATGTTTATTTGTCCAAGACATCCTTGTGTCAACCTAAACCACAGAAGAACAGCCTACTAACAGCTTTGCACCTGCATAGGCACTGCAAGCAAGTCTAGTCAGTGTAGGCATGCCAGTCCTACCTGGTGGGCTGGACACGTGCCCACAACATAAGAAACACAGGACCTCCATGGGGAAGCCCAGAGCCCTGATAAGCTCTGGGGACACGCATGCCCGTCTGGACCAGGGTGCTGCTGGGTGTCTCTGTGAAGAGAACAGCATTCAGCTCTCTACCCATTTTGGTACTGGACTCTTCACAGTCCAATGTCTTCAAAGAAGAAGAAAGTGGGAATCTTTTGTTTCTCCTGGTGTGAATTAAAACGAGAAAAGGGTGCCTACTTTGTCTCCAAGTTGGGGTGCACAAGCTGAAGAAACCTTCCTATTCCTATTTCCAGTGTAGAGCCTACTCTGCACTGGGACAATGATTCAGCTCATAATTCAAGTGTTTAAAATTAATCACCTACTAGTATGCCAACATGACTTTACAGCTAATGGAGAGAAACAGGCAATACCAAAGGATGACTCACCTCATCCTAAAATATAATGTCTAAGCTAGGTGAGAGATATTGCCCTCCAGACATGTTTATTGCTGTACATTAATTGTAAGTGGAGCCTCAGTGAACTCAAGTTGTGAGGAAATCAGAGAACTAGAACTAGGACAATTTCCACAATTTTCAGCACCATCTCCAGATCCACTAAAAACTGCAAGGCTGGTTGCTGAGCAGCCTTATTCTCCATGGGACATTCCCAGCCTATGAGGCACAGACCAGCAGTAATTGCAAAATTATGCTAAGATGTCAGCAAATGTCCTTTGTATCTGTTTACACTTAAAGGTTTGATGACAGAGTTTCATGGGGCACTGGAAAGAAACTGAGAGGGTGGGCATTCGGCTGGGGTTCAGAAAGTCTGGGAATCTCTGACCAAAGATTAAAAAAAAAAAAAAAAAAAAAAAAAAAAAAAAAAGAAGAAGAAGAACAGAAGTTGTTTTACCTGATCTGCTTCTGACAATGTTCAACGAGGGCAGAGAATAAAGTCAGCAAAGCTGAGTGCTACCTTGCTTCTCAGGCTGGAACCTCTGCAGCATTCATTGCACAGGTCTTTGCCTGGCTCCAGCCACAAGGCAAGGATTACCCCTAAACACACAAAAATATTTTACTTCCTAGCTACTGGTTCTCCAGAAACTGTTCTCAACCATCTCTAGCTCAAACACCTCAGTGTAAACAGACTGGAGTGTGATGTGACTCTTCAACCTGACGAGGAGCTAAGCGCATTCTGTAGTACTTAAAACCATCATATAGTTAGAAAGCCCGTGTTAGAATGATCCTAAATGCTCTTGGATAGGATGCTGTTGGCACAGTCACGTAGCTCTCATGAATGTGAACAGAAGTTAGGCATCTCAGGGAGAGATAATGCTCCACGTAGGAACTGAACAATGGAGATTTTGAAAGTTGTTTCCCAGACCTGCATTAGTTGTCTAGATTCAGTGTCATCTTGAAATATACAGCCTGTAAAGTCATATAAAATAGCAGGAAGATTAGTTCCTGATGTCAGGAGAGAAGAGTCATTCCTGGCAGGCTTTAATGGATCTGCTCGTATCACATGGAAACTTCTTCCAACTAGCCAGAAATAAAATCTTGCACAGAAACCAATCATGTAATGGATCCAAAGGAGGGACTAGCAGGAAATTCACAATTACACTGAAGACACATGCTGTAGCCACCAATTATTCTAAAAACACTGCAACACTCCATTATTATTACTTATTTATCTCATGGCCCCAGAAAGCATGCTGGCCTCTCTCTGCAGAGCTGAGACATGACCTCAGCGTGACAACCAGCATTAAAGCTAAGCACTGCACTTAAGTATGTGCATGAGATGAGTGGAGCCAATGGTTTCAAGAGGTTACACTTATCCAGCACTGCAGGCAACAGCTGAAGTGTACTAGGGACTAATTCAACACACGGCCCGTGAAGGATTTTAGCAAAACAGTAGGGGAAAAGGGACAAAATGGCTGAGGAGACACCCAACCACCCTAAACCACTGTCATCATGGAGCTGGAGGAGTGTGTGGCTACAGCAGCCGCGCAGCCAGCACAAGGAGAAATGGACGGGCAGGTTCCATGTGAGAGGGGAACGGGGCAGCTCTGCCAGCCTGCTCAGTCCAACAGGAGGCCAGAGCCAGAGGACAGGGGAACAGGAGAAACCCTGGCTAAGAGCAAGGTTTTAGGAAGCATCATAGGAAAAAGATGCATCGCAATGGCAATGTGTCCTGCACTGTTAATGGTTTTCAATGGCTTGGAAACACGGTGCCAGTGTTCACGAGGCACTGTATGCTGTCTTGGTAGAAGTCTGACTGAAGGCTGCATTAAGGTATGAGGTACATAAGCACCACTGGCTTCACTGGGGGCAGATCCAGGGCATGCACGATGTCACAAGAGAGTTATTTTACTTCCAAGAAGCTGGGAAATCTGTCTAATTCTGGGAATCTTGATTAGAGTCTCAGCTTTGAAAAAGGATAAAACTGGGCCCAGACCCAAGCTGCAGCCGAAGGGAAACCGCCTGGCCCTTGCCCAGCTGTTTCTCAGCCGACACAAACCCGAACAACCCAGGGGCAGCGACTGGAAATCCCCCGCTGCGCCTCGTCGGCCGGGAGCGGGGCTGGCGCCGTGCGGG
>VXAV01001326.1:126431-163541 GCA_013399715.1 Alectura lathami
GGGCGATACAAACCATCTTTTTTTTTTTTTTTTTCCTCTGGTTTCCTGATGAGGAACTGCTACCCACATGTTTCTTGTGTGGTCTATAATCATAAGCTGCATTTCTTAAATGCTTGTTTTTCATCCTGGTTGTATGAAAATGTTGCAGTTCAGAGATAAAAGGATGCACACCTCCATTGCATGTTGGGAGAAAATTGCAGCACCCTGAGAGGTCACAAGGAAGCTGCAGACAACTTGAGTGTGGGTACATTTCAGGCATACATCCAGGTTAGGGCACTAGGATTGCATTGAAAACTCAGTTTTGAGCACTCCTGATTTTAAAAAGGGAAACAGAAATATTCTGCAGTTTTGTTGGTGAGCATTTGAAGGACAACCTTTATTTTTCCTTGACAAATAGGTTAATCAAGCGGTTAACATCTAGGGTTTAAATCTGTAATAGGGTGCAAGATTGCAGGTGCTGCAAGCAGCCACTTTCAGAGAGATAACATCTCTCTTTATTTTCCAGATGTTTTCTCTGGTTAGGAAGAGACCTTTTTTCTGTGATTTCACAGATCTGCTCAATGAGCAGGAATGTAACAGGCTGTTTTTGTAAAGAAGCCAACCTCTTCACACTTGACTCAGCTCTCCAGAAGATTTTGCCTTCTCCCAGACTTAGTTGGATGTCTTCGGTCTGCACAACAGTACTGGCCAGTTCCACTTTCAACAGCCTTCTTTCAATTTTTAAAATAAACACAAGGGATGTTTGCTCTCTTTTGATGATCCTTGGACTCCTTAATCGTCTCAATCAGATGACTCCTCTATCCTGAGGGAATTCTCCACTGGGGTAAGATTTGGCAGAACAAGTTTTTACAAAAGTGTTTCCTGGACTAAGGTGGAGCAGGATGGCATTCTGTCAGATCTGGTCTGTGGTCTCCTGGGGAGGATAGCCTCTTAATGTAAATTAGAGTTGCTTATGATAGGGAAAGCACTGTTTTGGTTTACCCTGGGACTGAGTCAGAACAGTTTCCACTTGTGAACTGGAGAGCAATAACCTAATTCCTCCCACGTGCACATAGTCCCCAGGGAAAGTGGGTCTAGCTGGAGGACAAGGCTTGGGTCAAAGGTTATTGGCACTGCTCAAAAATAGAGAAATAAACAGAGAGAGAACAATGCGAAACAAGCATCTAATTGGATTTTATCAGAAGAACTGCCAAATGAATGCTGTGCCAGGAAACTTTACCTGCAGCTCTTCATTACCATTCCCCTCACAAAAAAAGCTGCACCTTCCTATCTGCTCTGTTACTTGAGCAACGTCTCACAGCATTTGAGGCTGGGGGCACGCATCCAGGACATTGCAAGTGTGTCACTGCCAAGTCTGTAAATACAGTCCATGTTTGCTGGCAGTTCCTTGTCCATTAACATTACATCATCCCTAGACCAAACCCCTGATAATGAAAACAGTTTCAGTCCGTGGCGTGTAACTTCTGACTTAAAAGTCCCTGGTATAAAAGCTGACATCAGTCCGTGGATGCTATGTCCCCTAGACGGCTTGCATCCTTTCCCGGTACCTATCCTGTTTGCCAGTTTGAAAAAAAAGTGCTAAAACCGCGTTTGTTTTAAGCCAAGCTGTATGACTAGGAGCTCTGATCTTTTTAAATCAGCAAAGTTATCAAGTGTCTTCTGAGACTGTAATTTTTGAATGCTCTGTCAGCAAAGGAGCAATACAACTCTTTGATCACTGCAGATAAAAAAAAAAAAAAAAAAAAAAAAAAATGTTNAAGGAATTCAGTATTGTATTTCCAGCAGCCCCTTACAGCTTCTTCCTGTTTTACAATAAATCTCTGACCTTTTAACTGCGGATCAGTTGTGTTGCTCAGTAAAGAGAAGGTTCCACAGCTTCTGTGAATTGTTTTTTCAGCTTTATCTGTGTGTAATCCCTACAGTTTGTTTTCAGCTAGACAAAGGTGCTGGGACTGCTAGAGCAGTCTTTGGTCTGTAATTTACAAAATCCTCCAAAACCCTTTTTTAGCTTTTGTAGGTCTTCAGCTTCCCTGTGGAGTTCTTTGTTGCCTAAATGGTATGTAATTCTTTGATTCAAGTCCTCTCTGTGCTCAGCATGAATTTCAGCATTTTCCTGGTAGTTAGCTATAAATATACCAGAAGACCATTTTCTTCAGAATTCTCCTGCTTGCTGTTAGCAAGCTGTACCATCAGCCCTTCTTCCTCAATGTGATTGCTCAAGAGGATGCTAACGCGAGTGCTAGGTAGGGCTGTGGTGGGTGGCAGCGTCTTTCTCAATAATGTTGCAATGCAAGCCAAGCTTCTAAGCCAGGCAGATAACTATGTATGGGAAAAGGTATGGTTATTGTGCTTGAGGAGGATCTCACCCTTTTTGTTTTCACTGCCTGAGAAAGCTGGAAAGATTTATTTTTCTGGTTGCTATTTTTGACCACTTCAAATACTAAAATTGGTGATTTTCCATTTAGATATGATGCAGAAAATACATTTCATCATACATAGATAACACTGCTATCGCAGGTAACTGCTGTCAACTTTTCACATTTAATCACTCCCATTTTGATTTTGGTAGCGTTCTTTTTCAATCCTCCTTATTCAATCCTCCTTTATTGTTACACCTGCAAAATCAAGAAGTAGACTGGGAGGCTGAAGCTACCTAAAGCCACTCATTCCTTCTTGTAGAGGGGGAATGGAAACTCTTGGGGAGAAGGTAGGAGAGATGGTCAAAAAAGTGGGCTGTCTGGATCTGCAAAAGATCATAATGTTGACAACAAGGGACAAAAGCGTATTAGTACCCTTTAAATGTTAAGGATGAGGAGGTGAGGCTGTCCAGAGCTGTATCAAGATAGCAGTAGAATATCAGGGCGCTCAGCACCTGGGCGAGCAGGGCAGACACAAAATGTTTTAATTACTTATTTATGTTATATTGATTTTACATTGGTAGCAGTTTTCTTTATGTCGCAGTACATCAGAACTTGGCACCCTAGATGTTTTTCAGACTGTCTCCATTTGACCTTTGTCTTTTTCAAGTGTCATTTACAGTAGCTGCTCTTGAACAAAGCTGATCGTCAGGGCTTTAGAAGGCCTGGATCAGAAAATAGATTAATCGTCATGTCTACAGCATAATGAATTACAATAAAAAATGATTGGATGGTGAATTCGGTATGGTGAAGACTCACTGAAAACTAAAATCACGTCAAATCGCTGCTGCCCAGCTTTAAGTTACTAATGAAGAAATTTATCTTACACACCAGCTGTACACGGAGAGCACTGCATTTCTCCTTGTCCTGTTAAAGTTGCAGAAAAGAAGTCAGTGAAGCCTAACCTACTGAGTTAGGCACTGGACCTCAGGAAATGTGTTTTGAAGGCTATCCAAAGTTTATAAAACTATGTAAAATGTTCCTAATTGCCAGATTTTAAATGAGAAAAAAGGTTGTGAAATCTACTGTCTCTGGTAAGGAGTTTTCAAATGCCGTTGAAGCCTTGTTACAGTCTCAAAGGCTCAAATAGCCTCAAATCAAACCTCAGTATTGAGTTGTCATCTAATAGAGTGCTCTCAAATATGATAGAAAGCCATTTGCAGGGCAAGTGCACCAAACAGAAACCAGTAAGAGAAGACTGATTTAAGCGAAGATTGCTTGTGCATTCATGGGTTTCTAGATCTCATGTGCATGTCCTAGGTTTCCAGACAGTGTCACCTACAAATTACATGATCACGAAAAACCTCCAAAAGTTAGGCTCTTTTAGTATTAGTTTAATAAGGTAAATAAGTCATCTCTGGTGAAAGGAATTTGCAAGCTTTATTTTACACAGAAAGGATTTAACCTCATTAAAAATAGAATCAGACCTGCAGGTTCTCATTATATGAAATTAAGTACATTTGGGCAATTTTTTCTCATTCATCAGAACTTAAACCAAGCCTAGGAAATTCATAAACAAACAAGGCAAATAGTGCTTTTTTTTTTTTTTTTTTTTTTTTTTTTTTTAAATTCTGAAAACTACATTTGTGAAATGAAGATAAAACTCTGTAGCATTTGGGCAGTATTTAGGCTGACAGGAATTAGCCTACTTAGAGCCATGTTCTGCAGCCTGACATTTTCCCATTCCAAAAAAAAAAAGTCATGTTCTAATTATCTATTGTGATTTTTGCTCTCTTTTGCTTTTTGTTAGACGAAGTCTTAAATCTTTAACCAGTTCATCTGAAGTTTGATTTACATCTTGCTAATGCATCGTTTCTATGTCTGCTGTTACATACATGTCAGATTGCTTTTGTCATAACAAAATAAACCCTTTCAATGTGTTTTGTAAACAATTGGAATTCTATTAGCATAATTCTGGTAACTTTAGGGTACTATTAAAGGAAACATAGCTTTAGTAGTCCTGAACTTCTGAGTGAACTGGGAATATATCCCTTTTAAAGCTAATCAGTTTTTTACACTTTCTTTTCTACAGGGAGAATGCGTATAAGCAGCAGTGATATGAAGAAACCTTCATGAAGTTCATGTAAAGGAATCCCTTGCTAGTGGGGAATCTCTTTCCAGAACAGATTGCAACCACCGTCTTCCCCTGAAATACTTGTACGAGATGAGCAGACTGTGATAGAACTCCTGTCTGACTTCAGAGGATGCTTTTCCTCTCTGCCCAGCACAGTGTGGGAACAGTTGCCACGAAAGCATGCTGCACATGGAAACTGCTTAAAATTTCCCTATAGTAACAGGAAAAACAGAACTGCTCTTCAAACTACTGTGGTGCGATATCCACACTAGGAAGAGGTTCAGGTTTTCATAGACAGCGTCTGACGGTGGAGGAGCTGCTGCAGGCTGGGCCGTGGAAGCTCTGGGCTCTCTGGTGTCCCCTGGCAGGTGATGGGCATTGCAGTGTGGCCTTGCCAGACTGGTGCTGCACAGGGCCAGAGCAGCTAGCGTGGCCATGGCGGAGTGTGGCTCCATGGAGGGCAACGGTGTGGTGGAGGAGGAAGAAAGTCGGGCCAGTCCTGCCCCACCGCTCACCCTGGCCTCCCCCTGCAGCCTCAGCTCCTCCCTGTGCTTCAGCACCACCACCTCTGAGCACGGGGCCCCGTCGCCGTCCTCCACGGGCAGCCATGTGGTGGAGAGCCAGTGGGAAATCAACAGCGCGGCCTCCGAGTCAGAGGAGGAGGAGGCAAGCACACGGGAGCCACCGGCAGGCACGCAGTCTGCAGGGCGGCCAGCGGAGGAGCCCGACCTTGTGATCGAGGTGTCGGGGCAGCGCATCCGGGCACACAAGTCAGTGCTGGCAGCCAAGAGTGACTACTTCCGTGCCCGCGCCTCACGGGACATCCTGCGGGTGAAGGGGGTGAGCTACGGGGCGCTGCGTCTCCTCATTGACTACGTCTACACAGCCCGCATGGGGGAGGTGCGGCACGACAACCTGGCCGAGGTCGTGAGTGGTGCACGCGTCCTCCAGATGCCCTGCGCCCTGCACTGCGCCGCTGAGGCCATGCGTGCCCAGCTGCGCCTTGACAACTGCTACCAGCTCCTCTGCCTGGCCAAGAAGCAGCGGCTGGCAGAGCTGCGGGAGGCTGCCTACCGCTTCATGAGCGACCACTACCTGGAGGTGCTGCGTGAGCCTGGCGTCTACGGCCGCCTCAGTGGGGCCGAGAGGGACCTCATTCTGCAGCGGCGCATGGAGGCTGGCCGGCGCTGCCTCTTGGTGGCCGAAGTCAGTGATGCCTTCGAGCGGCCAGGTGGCGGCAGCCGGCCGCAGAGCCGCGAGAGCAGCCGCCCGCAGAGCCCCTCCTCTGTGGTGTCGTTGGAAGAGAGTGGCTCCCTCATCCATTGCTACCATGAGACCAGCCGCGAGTGGAGGGTTCTGACGCGCCTGCCTGAGGAGGCCAACGCCAAGGGCTGCGCCATGTGCGTCCTCCACAACTACCTCTTCCTGGCAGGGGGCATTGCCGTGGGGCCAGCAGGCAGTGAGCCCAGGGCCCGTCTCTCCGACAAAGTCTTCTGCTATAACCCCCTCACTGACACCTGGAGCCAGGTACGCCCCCTGGCTCAGCCCCGCTCGCAGCTGAAACTTCTGGCTCTGGACGGCTACCTCTATGCTGTGGGGGGCGAGTGCCTCTTCACCGTGGAAAAGTATGACCCACGGGCTGACCGCTGGAGCCCTGTCGCACCCCTGCCCAAGGGTGCCTTTGCTGTGGCCCATGAGGCCACCACCTGCAACGGGGAGATCTACGTCTCGGGGGGGTCCCTCTTCTACCGCCTGCTCAAGTATGACCCCAAACGTGACGAGTGGCAGGAGTGCCCTTACAACAGCAGCCGCCGGCGCTCTGCTGACATGGTGGCCTTCAAGAGCTTCATCTACCGCTTTGACGTGAGCAGCAGTCGTGGCGGAGAGCAGGGCCCGGCTGGTGGGACTGGTGGTGGTGTTGAAGTTTTCCGGTACAACACGGTGGCCAAGCGCTGGAGCCAGTGCGCCAGCCTGCGGCCCAGCGGCAGCCCCATCCAGCCCTTCCGCTGCGCCGCCTTGGGCAACACCATCTACTGTGTGAACCGGACCGGCACCCTCCGCTTCAACTTAGCCCAGGATGGCGAGGTGGAAGCGGATGGTGGGCTCAAGGGCACCTTTGATGGGGAACTTCTCAAAGCTCCCTTTGATGCTAAGGGCCTCCTTCTACCCTTCGTGCTTACCCTGCCAGAGAAGCTGGAGAAAGCAGGGGACCAGGAGGGCTCCCTATCTCTGTGAGGTGGCCAGCCTGGCTCTGGCCTGCCAAGCAGGGGGCTGGGTTGCAGCTTTTGGGGGACCCACAAACTCCCTCCCACACTGGGGACCCTCTCCAGCATGCCTGCAGAGAGAAGGGGCTTCCCCCTCTCCTCTCCCAAGGTGTTGATCTGGGGCCGCTTGGTTGTCACTCGGTTGTAGCTCCTACCATGTTTGCTGAGCATTGTGTGAAAAGCCAAGCAAACCAGAGGAAAAGCTGCTATGAAAGGATAATCTCTGGGTTATGTTTGTGCCAATTCCTGATGACAGAAAACTTCTTTACATCTGGATTTCTAAAAATTCCTGGCAACAGTGTCATTAACAAGATGTTCTGGTTAGTGCCGGTTGTGTGTATACACATAGTTGTAACCTGGGCTGGAGCCTCTTCTGCCGCATCTTTTCTCTCCTGGATGATTCCAAGGGACAAGCACTGCTGGCAGCATCACTTAGCTGTGTTTGCTTTTATGTTAAACCAACTATTTCCTGTGTTAGAAAAGCATAGGAAGATCATCTCAGTCACAGCGTTTTGGTGCAATAGGTTGTTTGAGGAAGACATGGCACTGTGTGGTCCCAGGAATTTCAACCGCAGTGATGTAACAGATACCAGACTTAAAGTTTTAAGCAACACAAATGAGTGCCACATGTTCTTATTTGGGGTATGCAAAAAAAAAAAAAAAAAAGTCCAAGTTACCTTTTAAAATGTGGCATGTTATAGCAGATACGAAATGTGGATTTGTTCTTAATTTGAAGAAGGCAATGGTTTCTGTATAAAAAGACAGTTTTATTACTTTTTTATCAGAGATTTTAAATTATAACAAAAATAGACTGAAGCTGTTCAGACTGTAACCGATTGACATGACCATGTATACCACTAGATCTGCAGGAAATATTTTGTACTTCAACTGCTCTTTAATTAGCTGCAGGTCGAGGAAAATTAACCCAAACCAAATGTAAATTCTTTGCAACTGTCTGCAGACAGCTTAAGTATTTCACTGTATGTTCAGTACCCTGTGGCAAGAGGCTTCTCCAACTTAATGCAAGACCATCAAAGGAGGACATGGAAAACAGGAATGTGCTGCACATGTTGATTTTGTTGTGCACTTGCATGATGTTGTTGCCCTAGCTTTTCATTGAGAGTCTGCTTTATTTATTTTGATGGATTGCTGTAATCAATAAGCCCTTGTCAACTGCAGTATGTGGTGATGACATGTGCTGTCACTGGAATTCTGAACCACTCGGGTGCTGTTTGTGGAGCAGCATCCTGATGAGACACTACCCCGCAGAGGTTCTTCCTGCCTGTGGAAAGTTGGAGCATACTTATTTTCTCATGTTACTCAGAACTGGAAGAGTGTGAACTGTCTACACAGACCAACCACACTGAAAAGGGCACTTGCATTTATTTTATACACTTTATATATATATATATATAAATCAATAAGCAGACAAGGCAAATGTTTTAGCTTTACAGTAAACCACTGAGAAACCTTTTTTGAAAAACAGAACCAGTGTTTTTACTATTAGTGATTCAGCCTGAAATTGGCATGGACTATGGAAGGGAATTGTTTATATTCAAAGTTCTAGTGTAGATTCATATTTTAGAAAGAAATAGGGATCTTACATCAAAGAGCAGCAGATCTTTTTATGTTTTATTAAGATGTTCCCATTAGCAGAATATTAGCATTCTTATATGTTATTGCTAGTTCCAAAGGGAGGCAGCAGGCTCTGTCCTTAGAGACACCGTCTTCACAGAAGACTGTAGTGAAATTTATAGATATTTCTTCCCTTCTCTTCTCATCCCTTCCCTGTCTTTTTTTTTTTTTTTTTTTTTTTTTTTCCTGTTCACCATCTGTCCAGCACAGGATTTCAATACAGCTGATCCGATTATCCATCTTTGAGAAGACAGTGGTTGGGTCCTAGCCGTTCTTAGCCGAGTGAGCCTGTTCCCCAGTGGGCTAATTAAGGCATCACCCAGCTGGGAGCTGCGGTGTGGTGTTTATCTTAGCCTCAGTGCAGGCTGGTGCAGTGGAATTCAATGCCGCAGATGGCACATTCACTAGTGATTCACAAAGAAACTGATGTTTTTTCAGTGAATGATGGAATTAATTCTTAGACAGGAATCCTAGGAAGTGTTGACTCAATTAAATTACAGCATTGTAGCTTGAGTGGAGAGGAAAAATGATGTATTTGCCTTCAGCATCATTTTTGGTGTTAACTGTAGAAAGTATTTCAAGCTGTGTAGTGAAACAGTTAGGTGGATATTTAAGCTAAAGACATGAGAGCTAGGCCAGATTTTGAATTAGCAGTCACCAGGAACACACAAATATCAGTTCTATCTTACAATACAATATGGTTTCATAGCTCAAAATATTGTGTAGTATAGTTTTTATGCTACAGCATAGTGGGGAATCAAGCCAGCATTTTCACTGTTAACTAATCATTAGTTAAGCATTTTCAGTCTTGTTAATGCATGAAGATGCTGCTAAATGAGTTTTGAGAGGTCTCCCTGGTTTGAGCTGCAAAAGTATGGCAGACTTGGAGGAAAGAACGACACACGTCCTTTCTTCCAAAATTTGCAGCCTTATACCATGAAGAAATTTATGTGGAAATAATCTTTACAGCACTGCCTGTTCTGCAGACCTGCAGTGATGTGTGTTTTTGCTAGCTTACATCATTAGCAGCGGTTGTATCAAGTGCCTTCCCGCTCCACTGCTCGCACAGAGTGAGAGCAGTCTGGTCTCCATTAGCTGCTGCCCATCAGGCCTGCTTCCTTCTTAGTATGCACTCTTTGCATAATCACAGCCTGATGACTGACAACAGTGCTGTGTTCCTAGCTACATTTCCTACTTGTGGCCTCTCCTTTCTTCCTGCTAAGCCTGAGGCAGGTTTGCTGGGAGTTGCTTTTTTTCTGCCACTTGCATCTTCAGTGTATCCAAAAAATTAAAACTTGGGTACTAAAACCAGAATTTAGGTAGATTTCGGGCATTGAAAACCAAAGTTCTCATCCTAGAACTCCTCTGAAATCATATGGATCTCTGGAGGACTGGAGGCCTTGGAGTTAATTCCTGATCTCTAAATATTTGCATTACAATATAATATAGTATTTTGTATTATACATTAATTGGCTAAAAACCTCAGAAAAGATCCAAGTAGGTGAATTCAATCCCCCAGCCTCGCTGAGTGATCTGAGACTAGCTGGAGAGCCGTATTCCTCTCTGCTGTTCTGTCCGCTCTGTGAATCTCACAGTCCCTTCTCCCACCTTTACCAGGACATGCAGAAAATATTTTTCCTGCTTCCTCCTCTGCAGGGTACTCCTGTCTTCAAGGCCATCTGCCAGAGGACAAAGGCTTGAATGCCCCGGAGTTGAGGAAGGACTGAACTCAGGCCCCCTGCTTCATGTGTGTGTATTCTCAAATCTAGATGGCTGTTTAGGAGAATATTGGGAGCACATCCTATAACTCTTTTTCAGGGATGAACCTCATGCAGAACCTTCAGAAGCATCTGAAGCCTGAATTCGGGGTAGATGCAAGCTCCCGGATGGGTAATTCAGGACATATTTGGTACAAGTTGGTACAATGGGGCAAGATTTCTGGAGGAAGTTTTCCAGGCAGGCTCTGAATTTTGGTTCTCCAGTCTGAGGTGAGGGCTCCATGCACTGTGCAAGGAGACCACAGAGGTAGTTTGGGTCCCTCTTGGGGATAGCACCTTGGTTAGGATTGCAGTGGCTGGCATGGAAATGCCCCGAGCCTTCATTGCATCTAAAACTAAATCCCTGCTTGAATAACGAAACAAGTCGCCTTGGCAAATGCTAATAACAGACAGAAATTTACTATTTCCATCTATTAACTGGTTCTGTAAAAAAGAATCTTAATTGCAGCAAAGCCATTTGTACAAATTCTGTTTACACTTGGAAAATAAGTCAAAGGGATAATTGGCAAAAAATAACCCTATTTGAGCAAAACAGGCACTATTAAGCAACATGGGAAGGGTGCCAATCGCACCCTACTAATGAATAAAATTTTGCAGCAGCTGATGCAAATTCTGTCCACAAAAACTTCTTTGTAAATAAGTACCTGGTAAAATTTAAAGTGACACAAGAATAAATTATTCACATGAAAGCTGTAACTGTCCTGTGCTGTTTGATCGGCTCCCAGCGTGCTGTATCCTGACAATCACTATTCATGAGCAGCCCATTGCTTTTCTTGCTTTGTGGTATCCATTCCATTGAGTGCTCCCTAGATGGGTCACCCTTTATTACCACACAGCTGAACACTGGCACTGGGGTGATTTGCTTTGTGTCTTAACTGACATCTAGTGCTTTCTACTTCAACAAATCCAAGGATTTAGAATTATTTTTCTTTCTTTTTTTTTTTTTTTTTTTTTTTTTTATTTTAGTTAGTGTTATTCCTGTGAAACTTAAGAAAGCATGAGAAGGGAAATGGTAGCACCATTGAGGAGTTGTAGTAACAGGCATTTAATGATTTTCTTTTTCTCTCTGCCATTATTCTACACACGGACTTGAACAAGAACGTCTCTGTGTAGCTATTACCAGTGTGATCCTAAGCGCTGCCGTTGCAATGTTTTTATTTAAGTGTATTTACTGGCTCAGCTCCTGCTCTGAGACAATTTAATGGAAGTTTGTAATAATTCCATAATTAAGTAGATTACTGGAACTATTCTGAACTTACATTACAGCTACCAAAAGTGGAGATTGACACCCAAATTCAGTAAAATCTTGCACTCAGAATGTGTGATCACACACTTTTCATCTGTTTTGGCCTAATAAATGCTGTTGTAAGAGCTGCTGGAAGGAGCCCCTTGGTGTCAGGAAGCAGCGGGCTGTTTTAGAGGCTCTCTAAGCTTCGTAAATTACTCAGTGAGAGGAAATGGGAGTGTGGGGCAGAGGGAGAGAAGGGAAAAGAAGAACAGGGAGATGAATATCCCAACCATATATTCAGTAGAAAGGAACAAGGAGCAGGGAGGAGAAACCAGAGTTAGTACCTGAGACTGTGATGACTACATGACACATTTTTTCCAAGTATTTTTCAAGCAGCCTGAGTTTTTATCTATTATTAGTCATACTGTTTTGCACCTGCAATACGTTTCAAACAACCACAGAGTTTAGTAAGCTACTTTTTGCAGGAGTCTTGTGCTTTGCTTCTAAGTCTTGTTGGATAAACCTTGGACAAATTTGTGAAACCATAAAATAACAATGTTGATGCTGCCACTAAAAGCAGATGAAGTAATGCAAATGCTTTAGACACTGTTCACAATTCATGTGAATTACATGTGTAACTGATGTGTTAACAGTTCATTTCTGAAGTATGTATAGGCAAGGTCACTGTAAAGCTTTTTATGTACTCCAGCTTACGCTGTAATGAAATAAATACATACAAAAAGCTTGTGCTCCCCCTTAGAGATTTCTGGATAACTGGTGTTGTTTCTTTGTCATCCATCTGATCAGGAAACCATATTATGTTTTTCTTATCATAAACCAAAGACAAAATGATATGGATTTTCACAAAAGTAAAATCTTCAGAAAACATTTCTAAGGCTAAACAAAAGGGAATCTTTTTATTTCACCATGCCCTGAAGATTTTGAACATGAAATACTCAGTGGTGAAAGCACTTTATTAAGTACAGATTTGCATAAACTCCAGTTCCGTTGATTTTTATTTCCTGTTATGTTTTTTTTTTTTCTTGACAGAATGTTAAAATATTTATTTGTGAATGTTATCTGTAGGATTTCCCAGCATGCTCTCCTGTGTTATGCCACATATCAGATTTTTGACTGCAGTACATTTACAGCAGTGTAAGTAAAAGCGTAATCAAACACAATTTGAATTTAGTATGTTGTCTCCTGCTCATTTTCTCATCAGGTAGTTTGCTGAAATGAAGTCATGTAACCTGTTTGAAAGCTCCAGGATTCACAGAGAGGCTAGGTGGAGTTTGACATGGTGCCACTCATCGTGTCATTATTTTCCTTAGCCTCCCCAGCATGCGAGCTGTATCTATTTCAGCTTTCTTACATTTTCATCACAATGGCCAACTTTTGCTGCTGGCTAAACCAAGATAAATCAGAAATAACCAAATTCCTTAGGATGCCAGAAGACTTGTTTCATTCAGCCCCAGAGTTTTAGTCTGATTTAATTTACTAGAGACCTATGTAGTCAAGAGAAGCGCCTGATAGATTCAGACTCAGACAATCACTAATTTAAGGTGTTGAGGTGTTTTGTGCGTGTGTGCTTGGTTGTTTAAAAAAACGACTTCACAGCAACATAAGTTTCTTAAGTATATCGCTTTCCATTTTTCTCTCCTGTGTACTAGACACAACAGTGCCAATGAAATATCATATGAAGTCTATACTCTTCTTGGGTTCATTGAACACTTTGCACCTACATTCCTCAGGAGGGCTAGCCATAGTGTGCAGCTTCAAGACTGGTAAAAGATATGTGGGTTCAATAACTTATGTCTCATCATGGGGTTAATTTTCCAGTTCTGAAAGACTGAAGCCACTAGTTGTGGCACAAAGGATTTGGGATTCAAAGTCATCCTGATCTGGGTACAGAGCATTCCCTAGTATCACCTGTGTGCAAGCACAATGCAAGTTTTTGGCCTGACATTTAGCGTGGTTTTGCATGTGTGCATGTATTGGGCTTCAAAACTCACAGAGGTTTCTGTATGAAAACATCCAGAGACATGCAGTGTTGTCTTGTATTCAGCTGAAGACAGAGAAGTCTTGCTGGAAAGACAAATTGATTTTGTTCCGAGACTGTGCATGCAGTAGACACGTACACCTGGGAAGTACCATGGCATACCAAGCACTTCGTGGACACAAAACCACGAGCTCATCAAACGTGAGCCTAGGCCTACGGGCAGGTGTGCACATGTGCACGTTGTGGGTGGGGACAAGGCGGCTCAACTCAGTGACGATTACTGCTGGGACCATGCCTTGGGCAGCCCGGGTCCGGGTTCAGATTGTGTTGTCCAGGCACCTGTAAACAGGTGGCAGTCTAAACATAACTGGGGGCTAAAAGCAGGTCGGGGAAGCAATCGGCATTTACTACTCAGATACGACAGCACCTTAAGGCTTGTTTTTGAGATGAGCGTGGAGAGCATCTGCACCTCCAGTGTCCCCGGCAGCAACCGGGAGGAAGCAGGCTCGGCTCCGAGGGAACGGAGCGAGGCGCGACACAACAGTGACACCTGCATGACAGCTGGCTCGGCCAGCAAAGAGCAGAGAGGAGCCGAACGAGGACCCCCTGGATGACAGCCGTGCTGACGAGCGGTCCTTGGAAAGGAGAGAGGGAACGGTACACACCCGGCAGCCTGATGCTGGAACCTTCACTGCTGTGCTTTCAGCGTGCTGAAGGTGATGTCTTTTCCTCCCCCTGCCTTTGCCTTTCTTCCCTGCTCTTTTGACTCTTTTTTTTTTTTTTTTTTTTTTCCTCTTCCTTTTCTCTGCAGGTTGCATGTATTTCTGACTCTGCTTGAATTTTCCAGTAAGTTATAGGGGAGATGGGTCTGTGAATTTGGAAAAATTACCAAATGGAAACCAACAAAACTCCTTTTTTTTTTTTTTTTTCCCCTTCTCAGGAAGACTTTCCTTCCTTAGCTCACTAGTTGTCCCCTTAATAAAGCCTTACATGTCCAGATCAGGTGGGGAAGACTTAATACACCTGCTCCTTGTCAGAATGGTGCAATAAACCCAAGCTGCTTGCTTCCTGAGGAAAGAAAGTAGTGAGCAGTTAGATTAGTCATAATGCAGACTAAGGGCAAGAGTTCTGCTCCTTTTGTTAAGCTTCCCGTACTTTTAGTCACTGCAGACTGTCAGCTTGGCAAAGTAACTGCAGGATTAAAGTATTGAGCAGGTCTCTGAGGAATGAAGCAGGAGCACAAACCAAACTGCTGCAGAATTAAGTTAGTTCCCACACCATCTAGAAACGATCATCTCAGTGGTCTGGACCTAATTTATTGACAACTTATTGGTACATAACAGATTAAGGTGCTTCCTTATTGTTTTTTTTGTTTTTTTTTTTGTTTTTTTTTTCTGCTGCTTTGTAGTTCTTTGCACATATGAAAAACACTGCAGAGCTTGCAAGTAGAAAACATGTAGCAATTTTTACTCATTTTGCACGGGTAAGTGAATCTGTCATCTGCGGTGATGGATTATACTTCTCTCACATATTTTTCTAATTAAATAAAATGCTGAGTCTTGATTAGAAACAGAGAGGTAAAAGATGAGATTAATAATTTCTTAACTTCTAGGAAAACAAATACAACAATTAATTTTTGCCAACATTCCCTGTCTCTTTTTTAGATCATAATGAAATCCTGGGCAGGCAGAGAATCTTCTAAAAAACATGACTGAAATCATTACAAACACTTCTCAGAATCATGCAAGTTGATGAGAGATCCCCTGGACTGGGAGCAGCACTGTGCAGGAACTCCTATACGTTAAGTAGAAAGGTTGCACCTCTTTCTTTTGTAAATTTTTTCTTTTCTAGTTCTGTGCTCCTGCATATCTTCTGAAAGCAAATACTGACTCCAACTTCAGAATCAAATTAAATATGCTTTTGATTACATACCTTGGAGGCACAGTGCTCTATCACCCTCTATTAAAATGAAAATGAAGTGTCAAAATACTAATGGAAAAAAAATGGGAGAATCACCCTAATTCATTCATGCCTCCTTGTTAAGCACTACTTCAGTTGACTAAGCATTATTTCAGTGCAGATTTTGGCTATGTCTAGCTCAGGTTTGCCTTTGGCAGCGCTGCAGTAGAAAGGTGTGATGACAGCATGTGTTAGTTACCATATCTGAAGTTCAGTTGAAAAGCCTAATCCATACAAGACTATGCTGCCTGTAATTCAGCTGGCTGATGCACTAAAGCCAAGGAGCACAGCCTGCCATTCAGCTCAACCCATTTGCTCTCGTTGCTGTTAGAATTTTCAAGAAGGCTGCCAGGTTGTAGGCATGTATCTGTAGACCCATTGCTAGATAAGCCTAGAACATGCTCTTATCCCAACCTGGAGAGGCACCATGCCTCCAGCCATGAGGAGGAAGGAGAAGAGGCTGCTCACTTGATACTCGCTGTTGTAAGCAATGACTGCAAGGACACAGGGGACAGAAGCCTGTCTGGCTCCGGCTGCTTTCCGGACCAGACTGCCTGGCCCAGTGCCGGCCACGAGGAGGGAAGCTTTATATTCCCTCCCCAGAACAAGGGAGGAACAGCGGCTCAGTTGTTCCCTGTTTGTAGGTCTCCAGGGAGAGCACAGTTCCAGGCTTCCTCTGCCTCAAATTTCGAGGTAGCCTCCAACTCCTGAGAGTCCAAAGAATAGCTCAGGTTACATGCTGTAAAAGAGAGCTTGTAAAAGAAGTTATTTGTGAAGGAGCAATGAAAAATCAGTATTTTCATTGGCTGCTCTCGATGTTGCTACTGTATTTGAAGCAGTTGGAACGTCCTGTAGGTTTCCTCATCAGGCTTCTCAGGCACAGTTTAAGCACAAAGGGTTCCAGGTAATGTGTTAATTTCTTTTCAAAGTTGCCCAGTTCTCTGAAGCCACCAAAAAGGCAAATGAGCCCAGCCAGCTGGGTGAATGCAGCAGAACTGCACAGGGGCAGCCTGCATCACTGTGATGTTGCTGGTGGCAGAAAGAGTGTGAGGAGTGAAAGAGAGAGGCATTCTCAGCAAGAAGAAATCATAGGTGCAGATTACCTGGGAAACAGTTCCCAACAAACATTTTTCTTACTCCTACACAAGCTTGCATGTAGTCAGTCTAAAAAGGAAAAAAGGCAGAAAACTGTACGAGCAATGACTGAGCAAACCAGTCATGGTTAGATTCTGATGCTCTTGCAATACGAAATGTGGGCCATGGGAAGGGCTGGTTTTACTTCTGGTTCTGCCACGAGCTTCCATTTATTACTGGGGACAGGCTATGTAAGTTTCAGTTTTCTATGAAGAGTGTGTCAGGGAGGTGAAAGATGATTCATCCCCTCAGGCGCTGGAAATAAACTCATTTTTTCTTGAGCAATATTGTCTTCATGTGGAGCTGAACAAAACAAAAATAGTAGAATGAAACTGTTTCTGTCCCCATTTGTGGCCTTTGCTTTCATCCTTGAGGCCCTGAGCTCTGACAAGGCAGCAGAATGCTTTTCAGTTGCTGGTCTGATGTCTGTGGTGGAGGAGCCAGGTGAGTCACTACATGGAAGCAGATGTTTTGGGAGTGGTAATTCCTCAACCCTCATCTCTTTTCCTTGTATTTCATACTTGTAGAAGTATACATAGTCTGGAGAGAAGTGGAAAGAAAAGTGGAGTTCTTCTCAGTCTCTGTTCCCCTTATCTGAAGTGAAGTTTAATATTTTGCAGGCTGCATATAACCATGGTTACAAATGTTCAAATTTTAATCTTCTTTTCACTTTACATTTCTAACTTTTGGGGGTTAATTATGTCTCTGCCTTAACTGTAACAGTCAAAAGCACTGAGCAGTTCATTAGAATCCATTGTGTGAATTCAAACAGGTGGGCCATCCATTTTTATTATCTTCCAGATGAAGTCCTACAGGGGTAAATTCTTGTTAAATCTTTGAACTGTTCCTTTTCATGGACTTCAGAGAATTTAGAATTTCGTCAGCAAAAACAAATAATAATTTAAATGTAATAAAAATAAATACCATCATATTTTGGGGAAAGAAATAGCCAAACCCATTTTCTGGAAAAGGTTGCATTTTTAGTAGATTTTATAGGTCTTGTCAATGGCTGCAAATCTGAATACATGAAGCCAAGAGGACTACATTGATTTATGCCTCCTCAGACTCTGCTGACTTCTGCCAGTGTCTTTCCATGTGCAAGGACCTGATGGTGTGTAAGGATATCTAAAATGCACAAGCTATCGCTGTGCCAGGATTTTAAATGCGTTTGGTGGTGTAGCTCACTGAACATTCAGTTCCTGCTTCTGCCAGCCAGCTGATGATTGCCATAGCATCTCTGGTTTAGAATTTCAAAACAAAATATGGGGCAACCCTGGCCACTTCCCCATAGCAACACAGGCAGCTCTGTCCTCATCCAAACTGGTTTGCAGGGTGCTGTGCTCTGTTTCAAGGGCACAGCCTGCCAACCTAAGGAGTTGCTTTGTGCAGTCCTGCTATATATGTATTCCTCCTCATATCTAGGTATGAGGCTGGAAGCTTTGAGGTCTTTAAGCTGGAAATCCTCTATTGATGCTGAATTTATCAAACAGGGCCAGTTGTTGCTTCTGGGTGCTTCAGCACCCTGTGTAGCCTGTGATGCTCACTGCTGCAAGCTGTTTGGGAGGAGGGGAAAAAAGGTGTTACAGAAAAAAAAAAAAAATCCCTATTATCAGTTTCCACTTATGGCCACTTTCTAGCTTTCTCCTGGGTTGCTGGCCTGCACAAAAATTAAAGACAAATATATCTAAGCTTAGCTGTGTTCTGTTGGTAGTAAAGAAGGTATTTTCCTGCAGGCTGGGGCTACCAGAGACATGGAATACAGCCTGCTGATCCAAGCCTGCAATTGTGGATATTACGTACTGCAGGCTGATTATGGTTTCAGTAGAAACTCCACTTATGAAACCACACAGAGTGCAGGTAATTGGAAACAGCATCTGGCGCAAGGATCTTCCAAAGTTTTGCACTGGACTGTGACTTTGTAAATAGAAAAAGCCTGTGGTTCTGCAGTGAAACTGTGGTTCTGCCGGTCAATTTCATAAAGGAAACACAAACCTTATTATTTCCTCTCTCCCCATGTAGTTTTCTTTTCCTTTGTTTTTTCTCTTTGATCTAAGAAAGCTACAGGACAGCTCCTTTAATTAAGGGGCAGTAGGCAAAGTTTTGTCTGCAATTTGTCTACAGGGCAGTGTTTATGTTGACAAACAAAACTAAGCCTAAAGGTTCTGTTTTTCTCCACCTTTGTATTTGGAAAAGCATTACACTTTCCTTGTGACTTTTTAAGGTTATGGCATTCCTTGTTTAAAAGATAACTTTTTTACATATATATATATATTTTTTTTAACCCCTCAAGGGTTTGTGTCTAGGCAGACTATATTAAAAGTCACTTTTCTTTCTCTTGGATTCACTGATGGTTTTTTGGGCACAGCACCAGTGGTCATACCTCACACCATTACATGCAAGAGCCATAGACCTCCCTTCTATGTCTGCTGTTAGGAAAATGGGATCTCAATAACATCTTTAGGCTGCGTTGCTTCTTACTCTTACGCAGTTCTTCCCTTTCCTGCTTCTACCCAATTCCTTTTACTACTATTTATAAAGTGCCAGATGTGAGTGCAGTTGTAAGCAACGACATTTTCAGAAGGAATTATTTCTAATGTTTTATTTTACAGTAGTCACATGGACAACTTCCCCACTAAAGAAAGGATCATTTGATTCACCCTGCAAAGTGTGACTTGTCAGAATTATCTGTGGCTAAACTCCTACTCATTCAGCATCTCCTAGGTGACAGTGACTGCATGTACTCCAACATATTCTCCAACATATTTTAAAATAAAATATCCCATGGTTGCAATTACTAGTTGAATTATGAGGCTAATAGTGCTGTTTGATATCTCGAATAAAGAACTCCAAGAGACCATTGGGACCGTAAATACTGTTCTTGCTAATCCAGCTCAAAAAGATCCATATGAGACAGAATTTAAAGTGCCGGTTGTGACATTTTAATTCAGCCTGTCTGTCTGACCAGTGCAAACATTAATGCAATTGCTTTGGGCATAAGAAAAAAAAAAAAAAAAAAGGAAAAAATATTCAAAAATATCCCAGGATAAAGAAAAACTATTTTGAGTCTTTGGCGAATGTTCCTAGGACTGTTAAAAAATCAGGTTCTTCCAGAAGTAAATTACTTGTTACAGAAGGAACTACTGCCTTGCTACTTGCAGTTGGCACGTAAATCTAAATGAAACAAGCACTAGTAAAGCCAACGACAGCTGAGATGTGCATAAACATGAGAGCCTGTGGGTCTGATGACAAATAACGAAGTGATGCTGTCAGCGCAGAGGTGCTAGGGCACGCAGGTGGGATAACGATCTCCTGCTGCAGATGGTACGCAACTGGAGCATAAGAGTGGAGGGAAGATGAGAAATGTGTTCAGGCAGAAGTCCGGTTCCTACACCCAGCCCTCGGTTTCCTTTACCAGCACTGCTAACTAGTACTCTGCCAAATCCCATGCAAACAAAGCAGAGGCCCGAGAGCGGCAGATGAGAGGTCTGCAGAGCGCTTGGGAGCTACGCTGAGAGCCTCCTCTGGGCCACGTCTTTGAGGTTGCCTATCGCACTTCCTAAAATTATTTCTTACATCACTAGAACACTCACCATTTGTATTATGTAGTTTCAGATCAGAATGAGGAGAAACAACTGAAACACTTGCAAAAACAATAGATCTATTTTTAATCATTTTGAAGATTTTAAAAAGTGGTGGGGTTCCTTTTTTTTTTTTTTTTTTTTGTATGCCCTGGCAAAACAGGTTTGAATATCACCTGTTGCAAGCTCAATCTCAATTTAAAAGCACAAATGGCATAAAGTACAGTCAGGGACTCCTATTAAGCATGTGCTAGATGGCAGCATTGTTCCTGCAAGAGCTCTGATGCTACCTACCTGTCTACATGGCTGAGCTACGCATGGTGGGTGTTACATTGGCTGGGCTTATGCTTCACAGAGATGGAAGGTGGACGAGCTGTGGTAGGTCTCTGGAGCACGGTGGTCCTCAGACATGAGGCAGCTGACTGTGGGGATGGCCCAGTGCAGATGGAGGAAATTAAACTGGCAGAAGGTTGCTCTGTTTCTGTTATCAATTCCAGTCTGGGGAAAAGTTCAGTGCTATAATCAAAAGATAATGTTTTCTGCCAGGATAAGCTGCATTTCACTCAGGGAAGCTTCTTGGTAGAGCTTACTAGCAAAGTGGGTATGGGCAAAGCATTACCATTTAAGTAATCCAAAGGCTCAGATATGTCAATGCTCCAGATTAGTTTTAAAAGAACCTGGAGGAGTCACTGAGCATCTGACATGACTGCATGTTCC
The DNA here is from genome assembly GCA_013399715.1 of Alectura lathami. Classification (NCBI taxonomy): domain Eukaryota; kingdom Metazoa; phylum Chordata; class Aves; order Galliformes; family Megapodiidae; genus Alectura; species Alectura lathami. The sequence goes on from VXAV01001326.1 coordinate 147,215, forward strand.
TTTTCTCCTGATGTCTCTTCTCCAAATCAGGCTATAGAGTTATTTCCCTGTTGTAGCCCATCAGATATTTCATTATTCTCTCCCTGCATTTGTGCAAAATGTGAAACAAAAAGCAGGTTCTGAGAGGTCTCATTTACCCAGATCTCAGAAGTGTGATGGGAGTATCTGATGGGCTTGGATGGTGCATAGCGACCATGTAAATGCAGATCTGTACTGTTGTGGTGTTAATTTTTGATGGTGCCCAAGGGGGGCATATAGGTTCTCAGGGCACTTAGAATGGGTTTGCAGTGGGGTGGAGATAAGTGGTTGGAGCATGCCTGGAAAAACCTGATGCTGATGGATTAGATTCACAGTGGCTGGTGTGCTGCAGGGGTGGCAGAATCTTTCAAAGAACAGTTTTTTTTTTTTTTTTTTTTTTTTTTTTTTTTTNNTTTTTTTTTTTTTCCTGAAATCTCTCTCTCTGGAACAGGAGTGCTCCAGCCCACTGGCAGTCACAGTGTAGATTCACCAATTGTTTTAGCCGCCTAAAATCACTATTTGCATATGTGAGAGTTGCTCTGTTCTTTAAAAGCTGTGGCAGTTGTGCTGTCCTACCCTTCTTTAACAGCTTAATCACTAAACCCCCTCCTGGTGCCTTTTGTACCTACCCAGACCCCCAGGCTGAAGGCAGTCCCATCCCTATACAGACAGCACCGTGATGCTGGGAACTACAGAGCTAGAGAGAGGGGCCCAAGGATGTGCTTGGCACTGCAGTTGGCTGCAGACAGGTTCAGACCCCAGTCCCCGCTCTCGGTGCTTTTCACGCAGCACAGCTTTAAAGCAAAAAGCATGAGGGCCCTGGGCTCAAGGATGAGAGCCCTCTACCCCTGCTCGGCTGCGGGCCAGGCACCGCGGGCAGCCATGTCTCTCGCTGTCTCTGCCCTCTCCCGGTGCTTGCTTGCCTTTCAGCAGAGAAGCCCAGTTGCATCTGTCTTGCTTAACAAGTGAAGTCAAAAGGAACCAGCACAGCATGGTGTGCAAGCAGGAGAGCAGGATTAGACATGTTCAAATTCACTCTGCTAGTTTTGCTTCAGTTTTAATTCACTCCATCTTCCATCGCCTACCGTGGAGTTCCTCTGGCATCTCGTACTTGTTCAGCAGCATGGAGAATTGAGCGCGGTGTTGGAGACTCAGCACCTTCACTGAAGCAGCAGCTGGACTTATTACTTGCTCATGCATTTCTCTGGCCTCTCCTTGTCCGTGTCCTTTCACAGCAGTTTCTCTTGCTGTGTCAGATTTGTGGTAAATGATATTGCTAATCCTTCAGGCTGGGCCTCTGTATACAAAGTGCTTCCTCTCTGCTGACAACTTGCCTGCAAGGGATTTTGTGCTGCAGATCTTGGAAAAAAAGGGGAAAAACTGAAGAGATAAGTGCTCATGTTCCCCCTTTGTCCGTGTGTGAAAGTGAGTGTGTGGAGCCGCACAAAAGAGCCTTTGTGCTTGGCCCTGAAGCTCTTCCCTCACTGTTCCCACTGTTCTTCTCACTGGACACCATTCAAGGAACAAATTGGGGTAACGAAATGTCCTCTGCTGTTCAAAGGGGTCAGTGCAGCTTACATAAAATACACCAGCTCCTTAAAACCATATCCAATTTCTCAAAGTGATTATTGTAGTGTTTTTTAAAAAATTATTATTCTGAATATCTTTAACAACTTTAAAGAGGACTGAATAGTACCATACACATGCATTATTTTTCTTCTTGAATAGACATAAAATATCATCGAACCTTGACTAGAGTAACCGCTGTATCAACAAACTATTGTGCTTATGCTTAGCAGTAGTAAAATGGTTTTATTGGTGATATGCTGTACCCAGGTGAGTTAATAGAAAATACGGTGTATATATACATATTTAATGTAATAGGGTCAGATTTCACCTGGATGTTCAGTGGGATTAATTGTTTGTAGCAATTCAGCACATGCTGTGGATGTCCCTGCTTGAGGACACTCAAGGGCCAGTGACCTCCAGAAGTTCCCTTCAGCACTCTGTGATTCAGTGGTTCTGTCAGTGGCACATTGCTGCTATATTTGCAAATGAGCACAGAAAGAGAAATACCTCAGGGGGAAAATCTCATTTGGTTATTGGTAAAGACATTTAACAATCTGTCTTTTCTGGAGGACTTTGCTTTAACAGCTGAGGATCAAATAAAATGCTTTGGATTTACCTTTCTGCTTTTTCAGAATGGCTTTGAAAATGTGTAGGAAATTGCAGGGCAAATTTGGTCAAGCTATCTGCATTTCCAACAAGAGGAGGTAGCACAAGATGGTGAATAAAGTGAATTAAGTAAATGCAGAAGAACTAGAAAGTACACTAAAAAGAGGTACACTAAAAATACCTCAATGAGTCTAATATATTAAAAAAACAAATGATGTGAATATATTGCTAGATGCAGATCTTGCTTTTGCCGCCCCAGGTTATGAATGAAGTCGTCTGGTTTTCAGGCAGACACATCTGAGACTGCCTCACCTTGCAAGTGGATGGCAAATAACTCCTATGCTTTGTGGCATATCTGGTTTTGTAGGTGCCCAACATGAGCTCAAGCTGCTGACCTGGTTATGCTGTTCATCTGAAGGTCTTCAGATGCTGAGTTTTCTTCCCTGAGTTCAGCAGAACAATGTTCATCCCCTGGATGTAATAAAAGGCCAGTTTACTTCCATCTCATTCCCAGACTGTTAAGGCAAATCTTTATCTTTTAAATTGTTTTTTTAGTGTAATATAATCTATTCCATGTCAGCTTACTGGACAAGATCCTGGGAACCCTATATATGCCTGCCTTAACCATGTGGTCTGTAGTAACAAGTACCGAATTCCTCTTGTTTCCTTTTCAGATTTTACCTTCTGCGTCATCTGCACAGAGTGGGTCTGTGGCTTTCTTCCGTATGACATTGCTGGCATTAAAAATGAGCTTCATGACAGCAAGGAGGAGTTTGCTTTTCAGAAATATTTTACCATGGAGAATGTAACAGCATGCATTTTCTTTCTGATCATCTTCTGGAGGGGGAATCATGCAGTGAATGGATATTGTAGAAAGCAAGGGGTCCGAAGTCAAGCCTGAACACTTGTCCTTAGAGACAAGTCTCTAAGTGGAGTAAAAGCAGGGTATTTCCCTCACAGCTTGAGCAAAAGTAATGAGTGGCACAAAAAGCCTCTCTTGTGGATGAAAAACTAAATGTGAAAGGGAGGTAGGGAACAGTCAGCCAGGTGGCAGAATCTTATCACATCCCTCAGCATGATATTGGAATGCAAAAGAAATTGGATTACAAACAGTGTGATACAAACAGTGTATCAAAGAGAAATTTGCCTTTAAAAAAAAATCTGAACAACAGCATTATTTGTGAAATGGAGAATAATTTCACTTCTCTTCTTGGCAGGGGAGAGGCCAGCTGAAATACTGCACCAACTTTCAGGCATTGAACTTGGCTGGAAATGTGGACCCACTGGAGAGAATTTAGAGAGCAGCAAAAGGAACATGAGGATCAGGAATAAGGAAAGTTTCAGAGCCCTGGGTATGTTTAATCTAGAAAATGAAACATTTGGTGAGGAACAGGAGAAGTTTTCAATTATATAAAAGTTTGCTATTAAAGAAGATGATGATCAGTTTTTCTCTTTGTTTCCTTAGGAAGTGCAAAACAAAATCAGATTAATTTTTGCTTGCTCTGCAACTACGAAGACTCAGGCTGGATACTGTGAAAAGTATGTTGAAGTAGAAATATTCCTGCCAGGCTACCTAAGGGTGCATAGCCTCCTTTCTTTATTACTTTGTTACTGTAAATCTCAGTGGCTAACTCTGCTTCTTGAAGTGACTTCAGGCCACAGAGTACTACTGAGTGATTTCTGGATAAGGTGAACAAAGATGCCATGTTCCTAACAATATGTGCTTCTAATTATCTTGATAGCAGTCTGAGTGGCTCACCCTAGCACAATTAATTCTGATGCTGAGCTTTGGAGAGAGCTAAACATGCTGTAGTCTAATCAAGTACACAAGAAAAGTAATGTGGAGAATTAAAATCTCCTAAGGAAGTGAACAATGAAAACATGGGAACTAACTGATTGATGAAAAGGATGTCTGAAGACACTGTGAGAAGAAGAAACAGCTGCAGGCATGTGACAAAGTGACCTCAGCAAAGCTATGCATGCAGGTGATGAAGGAAACTCTTCCTAACAGAGAGCTGGAAAAGAGCTGGGTGAAAGTGGGAGAGTGGGCAGAGTAAAGCAGTGGCAGATGAAGTGTAGGAGGCAGCAAAGAAAAGCTGCAAAATACGTAAGGATGAAGCAATAGTTTTCCTTCCTACTTCCTTGAATTACTGAATAGGAGGTGGGCTCTGGTTTGAAAGAGCTAAAAAAGAAATAATATTCTTCAGCCTGGAGTTGCCCTGCACAGTTCCTGAGGAAGACATAGTGTCATCAGAAATATCTGTCTCTCTCCATGCACGCCTGTTCAGTTGCACTTTGCTTTTTTGGATACCGCAAATACTCAACGGTATCTGGAGCTTTTGTTCCTTCTATACCAGCCTGTGTGGACATAGCAAACAGTCTTGCTTGCTTTGTCTTCTTTGCTTGTGTAGAATCCTGAATTTGCACTTCAATGGTTCCATTCCTTCATTTTAATTTTGTTAGTTCTGTTACTACACGTTTCTCCCTTACTTCAGTTACAGAATTCCAAGATTGCTGGTAACTTTGCCTTAATATGCATAAACTATGTGACCACCATACTGCTTCTGTGGTGCATCTCTCTTACCCTAGACCTTGAGCAAGTGCTCCATTTTTGACATCATAGAATTATACACTCATCTGAGTTGGAAGGGACCTTTACAGGCCATCTAGCCCAACTCCCCTGCAGTGAACAGGGACACCTACAGCTGGGTCAGGGTGCCCAGAGCNTACCATCTTTCTAGGCAACCTGTGCCAGTGCTTCACCACCCTTACTGTAAAAAACATTTTCCTTATATCCAGACTAAATCTTCCATCTCTCAGTCTGAAACCATTTCCCCTACCATACCTACCAGCTCTCTATGTATAAGCACTAGCTATATATATATATAAAATAATATAAACATTAATAGAATATACAGGATTCTGGCTGTGATGGCTCTTCCCTAAAACCGTTGCCATGGCCATGTCTGCACTGTAAATCTCTATTAGCTACCAGAGCAGGAAGATCACCCCTAAACCTTCATGGGCAATGTATTCTTGGCCTTGCTGAATTCTGTCTGTACACAGGAATTGTTTGGGAAAGGGACATATCCCAGTCCGAAAGGGTGCCAAGGAGCACTCTAATGCTCTAAGACCATTGATGACTGAATTACCATGCCTGGGAATCTCCTGTTTTCTTCACAAGTAGTCGCTGAGTTCTACCTTCAGAAATTGTTCTTGGGGAAGGTTGGCTATCCAGGGTCTGATTCAGACAGACATAAATAAGATAGAAATTCAGCCAGCCTTGGCCTGGTTGTTGTGCATTTTGGCATGAGAAAGTACAAGATGTCTGGCCTGTCCAGATTGTCCTCACCCAAATGGCTGCTGCTCCTTACCACACATACTGCTGTGCAGAGTTCATAGGAAAAATTCATTCTCCTGCAAGCTGGTTAATATCAGAAGTTTTTTTTTTTTTTTTTTTTTTTTTTTTTTTTTAAATCAGAACACAACAAGACCATAGAGTTTACAGATCTCTGTGTGGGGCAGTTTATGGTGTTACCTAACCACAGTGTGACTAACATTTACTTGAATGATTAACTTAAAGGCTCAAGGTCTATGTTCTCTCCTGCGTATGATTTGCTATGTTAATAATCTCCCACCCCGTATTTTCCTAACTTTCAAACAAACCTTTGAAGCTTTTGCAGTTAACACTTTCTGGTTTATCTTTGTAACCCTAGGTGAAGAAATTCAAATTAAAAGCTGAAATTCTGTCACTTCTGGGAGGCTCCCAGAAGAGCATTGGATGGTTTCAGGTAGATTGTTGTAGGATTGTCTTACAAAACTGATGAACTTGAGGAGAGAAGATCTTATTTTGATTAGAAAAAGTGTGACTATTTGTGCTGTTAAGTACAAATTTAATGAAATGTGCCTCTTCCCCTTTTGCCCACCTCTAAGATCTCTGCTACTCTGACATCTGTGTCTGAACTACTATCTTATGAAGACAAGTTTTAGATGTTTACTTTAGAAAGGAATGAATTGCATTTGTGAAGTGCCTTTCTGCACCGGCAGCCCATGGTAACGAGTTCAGGTATAGCTATGGGGATAACCTTTATAGTAACAGTAGGCTACGTTCACACTGTAGGACAATCATTTAGCAAGATGGATCAGTGGTTATGGCACTGGCTGTGAAGTGCACAGATTTTTGTTTCTTGACCCCTTCTCTTCTTTTATAATTTTGAGATCTGCAGGGTTTGTTGTATGAAGCGGAAGACAGTCAGGGGAGCTGATGCATTTCTGCAAGAGGCTGGGTGCCCAGCAAACAAAGCCATAGCTCAAAGGCCTCCAAGGACTATTGCTTGTGGGGAACACATTTTCCTAAGGGATGTTGGCTTTGCTGTTGTCTGGACTAACAGAGAGGTACTACATGATGCTGCGTGTCATATAATTGTAATGGTGTCCTCCCTTGTGGGTTAGTCCTACACAGTCAGAAACAGATATCTAAACTTATCTGAATTTTCTTGGTAAAATAAAGACCTCTTTATTTTTTTTTTTTGTTTGTTTGTTGAAAGGACATTGTTTTTAAGGATTAGGTAGCCAAGAATTTGTGGTTTAAAAGGTCTGTGTTTTACTTCTGTTATAGATGCTAGTGCCTTTATGAATCAAGTTTCAAATTCATCTCGAGCTCAGTTTAGACGGCTTTTTCCCCATAGTGTATTTCTCCTCTGGAAACGCAGCTTCTCAGGGTGGACCAGGCACCGTAGCTCGGAACTTCTTGCCTTGGGGCCCCATCTAGTGGGCAGCAGCTTGCACTGAGCAGTACCAGAAGAGACGCTATTGGTGTCGCTGTAGGAAATAGAAACCATTAAAAGGATCTGATAAAAAGATCCCTATAGAGCTGAATAATCGCAGACAAAATCACTTTGTTCATTCATCTCCTGCTGACATTCTGTCATTTTGTTTCTGTCTCTCTTTAGATAGATAATGCTATTTTGCCTTGTGTTCTGAAGCATTTTCAGAACATAGTGGAAGCATACCTCAATGTACAAAAGCAAAAAGCAAAACAAAAAAATTTTCTGGTTGTCCTGTACCCCTGCATTTCCTGGATTATTTTAGAGGAATGGCTGCATTATTTCACTGACGACTCCACAATCATTGGTAAATGATTCCAGGATGTCAGTGTTACTCTGCAAAGTAATCAACAAATTAAGAGACTTCTTAGGTAACCTTGAAACTAGGAAACATTCCAGCACTATTAAGTGGTCTGTCAGAGCCAAATGTTTTATATCTGTATTTTATCTTGAAAGAGCTGCTTATATGTCTGATTGCTAAGACAGTTCATTCAGATGTGAATTGTTGTGAACTGTTAGTTGTACACATGTATTAGGAAAAGAAAAGAAAGTTTAAGAAATGGAAAAAGATTTTAAGGCTGAACCCAAGTTACTTTTACAAATGACATTTTCCTAGTCTGTCTGTCAAATGAATTTAGAGAGCCAAATTTGGGTTTCTATTGCACTTAAGTAGTTCAGTATAACCCAAGGGAGTAAGGTGGAGAGCTAGACAGAACATATGGCCCTAGCTGTCTAAAAATTTGCTTTTTTAAAATAAAAAGGACAAGAAAGAAGGAAATAGCTGAACTATCTCGTAATGATAAAGTTGTTTTCTCTGGCAAATGTGTTTTACAGAACTTATATTTTCAAGAGAGTGTCTGTAAGCTGTTTGTGGCTTAGTCTCAATTTAAAATGAACCCTGATGAAAGCACTTTCTGAAGAGTTTCTGTGCTATCTGTACTTTCAGAGAGGATCACAAGGGGTGGAGACTGAGTACTCCTGAATTTGTTTAACAGGATGATTTCTCAAAAAGTTATTTCACAGAGGATGGTCTGATTATTTTCATTAAACTGCCTAGCAGGGTTATTTAAACACACTGCAAGAAATCTCCAAGGAAGAAGTACTGGAAGACAAATGAATGTCTGACTAAGATAAGAGCATTGTTGGGAAAGAAACCTTTTTTTTTCTTCTTTTTTTTTTTTTTTTTCTTTTTTATTTTTTAACTTTGACTATTGAACCATGATCTTGCACTCCTCTTCATTTACTTTTTCCTTCATATATATTTTTTAAATGTACTGGGGAAAAGAACAAGCGATTTAGTGTCTGGAAAGCTTTCCATGCCTTGAAAATTTGAGTCTTCTGTTTACTGCTTGTAAAAGAAGAGTTTATAAAGCAGAAACATGTGTGTGCATGAAAAAGTGACTGATAGATGCTTTATCCTTTTTTTCTTATTTACACTCTCTCAATTTTTACTATTTTCTGTTTTCAACCTTTCTCTCTCTCTGTCCTTTTTTTTTTTTTTNAACAGATGCCGTTTTTGTAAAATACATACAGTTCTCTCTTTTAATAGACTGGTTTGGTTTTACATTGTCTCAGGAGTCATGCAGAGCGTGGGGCAGAACTTTAGCTGTGCAAATCCTATGCTCATTGGCATGGAGAACCTCCTCCCTACCCAGCTCCCCTCCCTCCTCTTTTGTACTTTGTGTTTCTCAGCCTGCAAGGGCTAAAAAAGTTTCAGAAATAAATGATCCTGGAAAAAATGACTTTCAGAATAAATGATCTGAAGCACAGTGCTGGAGTTACAGCAGCTGGAATAGTCCCATAAGAGCTATTACACTGACCAACAGTTGTCCTAGTTCAGCTCCTGACAAAAGGCGTGAAGGGCTGACAGAGGTGAATGATAATAATGTTTTCAGGGAATAGATCTTATCTGAGAGAGAACCTTTGTATTGCAGCTGTATTCTACTCTAGACTAGACAGAACATATTTTTGCTTTTTTTTTTTAACATAATAGTTTCTGAGTTTCAGAAAAAGTTCTCCATCTGAGACAGTACTGAAACTTATAATAAATGGAAGTCTTTCCATTGCCCATACTGAGGCTCAAGTCCAGGCTTTGGTTTCCTCTGTGTTCTCCTCTTAATTTGGTGTTTGACTATTCAAAATTTAGAGAGGTTCGGCACAGTGTCAAAAATGGCCATTTGTAGGGGGAAGATTTAAATTCTTTTTAAAAAGAAAAACATCCATGCAGCAGTTAATGCCAAAGAAGAGGAATGGCAGTGAAGGGGACAGAAGAGCTTCTGGACAGCATGGGGCTGAGGGCTGGACAGAGTGCTAAGCCTCAAAAAAACATGGCCAAACACAATGGGTGTCTCCTCTCATGGCTCAGTGGGCAGGCAGTCTCTGAAGACACCTTTATATAAAGGTCTCATGCTTCTGTCAGGCTGAGGAACGTCTTCTGACCTTGGGCTCAGGATTCGTGGGCCAGAAGCAGTAATAGCTACTAGACCGTTGGGAGCAGCTTCACACCCAGCCGCACGGCTGGTACGTGCCTAGCCTCTCATCTCATCCGCAAACTGGGCAGTACAGGTGGGGACCTCCATCCAGGGCTAATCTGCTGCATTGTGCTTTCCTCACAGTGAAAGGGGAGAAGAGTGTAACCCAGGAATTCGTAAACAATGTAAATACATCTTCAGTGTGGCCTGAAACTCTTCCTTGGTCCTGAAAAGCCTTTTCTAATAATTCCATGTTACACAGATACACTTATCTGGAGGTAAAGGTAAGACATTTTGGTACTGCTGTTTTGCAATAGAAACAAAATTCCACCTGAAAACTCCTAAACAAATGTAGACAGCTCCCCAAAACATTGGTTCACATCCAGATATTTTCACATGGACCATGGCTGATGGGTCATGCTTCAGACACTCATAACCTAGTGCTGAGCTGATTTGTGGTACCCACATGAGGCAGTGTAGTTCTTTGTGGGAACGTGGCTATGTTAACCTGTGTGCATGAGTAAACTAACAGATCTGCATGGCTTATTGAATTAGATTTAGTTTCATGTTCGTATATCTACAGACTGCACAGACTGGAAAGATGTTAGGTCCTTTTCTGTTGAATACAAGTAGTACTTCATATATTATAAATATAATATTTAATATGTACTTGGATATTTGTCAAATATATGGTAGTGTGAAGTTTAAATAATCAGTTGTACTGAAATAGTTCCTCACTGAAACTTACTTATTTGAAACTGGAGCTTGAGAGTCATCATATAGTACAAAGGTGAGATGAGGCCTTAAAGAAAGAGCCCAGCTTAAAGAGCCCATTGTCTAAGAGTGACTACACTACCACAGAAACTCTGCTCTCTTCTTTTGGATTCCTTACCAAATGCTATATTCTGTGTTGTGAGTAAGACAGTAGATGTTTCCTAGTTAATGCAGTTTCACTGATGGCCTACACTACACAGTGTTTGAAGAGAAGTCCTTGGAGGAGGCTGTCACCATCTTTCCTTCCCAAATGTAATTCTGGAGTTAAAAGAGCCTCCCCCCATGCTGCCCCTGACCCAGAGCATCATTTCAACCCCAGGGCCATCAGCCTTTGCCCCATCAAGGCTGCGACAGAGCCAGTCTGCAGCTCCCCACAGCCCTGCTCTGCTCGGCCATGGGCCCCACTGAGCCAGGCTCATCTGCAGGCCCATGTCCTGACTGACCCAGCCTAGGCCTATCCTCATCCCCAGGGAGGTTCCTAGTGCTGGGGTTGCACTGTTGCCTCTGACTGCCCTGCTCCTGGCTTCACATGGGATGGCTCTTGTGCCAGCCCCTGCCTGGCTGTCCCCAGGAAGTCACTGTTCTTTGGCAGATAATCAGAAAATGACAGAGTGATCAAAGTGGGGAATTGATCTCTGGAGATCGTCTACTCCAAAATTCCTGCTCAAGAAAAGTCTAGGTCTGGTTGCCCAGCACTGTGCCCAGTCAGGTTTTGAATATCTCCAAGGATGAAGATGCCACAACCTCTCCAGGCAACCTGTTCCAGTGTTTGACCATCCTCATCACAAACAAACTTCTTCTTATGTATAAACAGCCTGTCACTCGTTCCAGTTTGCACTCATTACAAGCCTGGCTCCATCTTCTTTACACCTTCCCTTCAGGTATTTATACACATTCATATGATCCCCCTGAGATATCTCTTCTCCAGGCTGAACATTCCCAGCTCTCAGCCTCTCCTCGTATGTCAGAAGCTCTAATACCTTAATCATCTTCATGGCATTTCACTGGAAATATTTATTAAATAATGTACAAAGCAATTAATTGAAGGATGGTAAATGAAAATTAGTCTTGTAAATGGAGGGCAAGACTATAAAGTCAAGAAACAACCTTGAATATTTAAGTCTGAGATGATTCTGAATATTATGAAATTTAAACCTCTTATATAAGACAGTCCCATTTTTGGACAGCTACTATTTAAATTCTTTCCTGGAGGGAGTAGTTGATCTTTGGTGTTGAGCTTTAACTGTAATGTATCCACACAGAAAGACGTCATTGTACTTGGCTCCTCTTCTGATATCTTTTATACACACTGATTTATCTTACCTCCTTTCTTTGTTGTTGTTTCTTAGTTATTTCTGTGAAGAAACTACATTCATCAAACAAATGTTCATTAACTTCAGGAATACAAATCAATACTTTGCCATTTTCCTCCTCAGGATTCCTTAGTGCATATTTTATGAATGCTATCTTTACATAAGAATGAACAAAATTAGACCAGACCTACAAGTACATCTATCTAGTGTCCTCTCCCTGTCTGTGGCAAATAGCAGGTGCTTAGGAAGAATATGAAGACGAAGGCAAACGTATGTGTTGTGTTGCTCCTCAGAGTAGTTTTCTTCCTCTTAACCATCTGCAACTGTGAGTTCAGAAGGGCTGGATGTGGAGGGCTAATTTCAGGACCAGCATCAGCCCACCATGTTCCAAGTGCCTATGAATTCACAGAATCGTAGAATCATAGAATGGTTTGGGTTAGAAGGGACCTTAAAGATCATCCAGTTCCAACCCCCCTGCTATGGGAGGGACACCTCCCACTAGACCACGTTGCTCAGAGCCCCATCCAGCCTGGCCTTGAACACTGCCAGGGATGGGGAATCCACAGCCTCGCTGGGCAACCTGTTCCAGTGCCTCACCACCCTCACAGTAAAGAGTTTCTTCCCAATATCTAGCCTAAATCTCCGCTCTTCCAGTTTATACCATTACCCCTCGTCCTATCGCTACATGTCCTTCGAAAGAGTCCCTCCCCGGCTTTTCTGCAGGCCCCCTTCAGGTACTGGAGGGCCGCTATCAGGTCCCCCTGGAGCCTTCTCCAGGCTGAACAATCCTAACTGTGTCAACCCGTCCACATAGAGGAGGTGTTCCAGACCTCTGATCAACTTCATGGTGAGAAATTGTTTTCCTGGTCCTCCTCTCATCTCCTTGGCTAGCACCAATAAAAGAACACTTCCCTTTTCTCTTGCTTCTTGAAGATATTAATAGGAGGGTGGGAAAAGAAAAGGAATAGCAAAAAGTGATAATGTGAAAGGCAGGCAGTGAGGCAGAAGTCCAAATATTGAAACAGCTGCTCTGTATTACGTGAAAGTAGGGCTTTAATGGACTATCTCAATGTGTTTCTCAGGAGGCTATGTTATTTCCCAGGGTATGTGACACACTAGGAAATTTCTGCCATCATCCCATGGAAAGGATGTGATATCACACACGTGTCCTTTCTGCCAGTAGGGAGATACATGTGTAGTTATTTCTTCTCTTTTCAATGCCAGATTTTTCAAAACTGGAAATGGAGGCATTATTTCTGTATCAGCTATATAATTCATGAGCTTAAAACATATGATAGATCAGTGATCCACAGAAAAACAGGCCTCACTTGTTGATGCCCATTTAAAGTCATATCATCATAGAATCATAGAATGGCTTGGGTTGGAAGGGACCTCAGAGATCATCTAGTTCCAACACCCCTGTCATGGACAGGGCTGCCAGCCACTAGCTCACTGGATCAAACTGCCCAGGAACCCATCCAGCCTGGCCTTGAACACAGCCAGGGATGGGGCAGCCACAACTTCTCTGGGCAGCCTGTTCCAGCGCCTCACCACTCTCTCAGTGAAGAATTTCTTCCTGATGTCCAACCTAAACCTCCCCTCTTTCACCTTTAGCCCATTCCCCCTTGTCCTACCATTATCCACCTGTGTAAAAAGTGGGTCCCCCTCCTGCCTGTAAGCTCCTTTCAAGTATTGGAAGGCCGCAATGAGGTCTCCCCGGAGCCTTCTCTTTTCCAAGCTAAACAATCCCAACTCCCCCAACCTTTCCTCATAGGAGAGGTGCTCCAACCCTCTGATCATTTTGGTGGCCCTCCTCTGGACCTGCTCCAACAGCTCCACATCCCCTCTGTACTGGGGGCCCCAGGCCTGGACACAGCACTGCAGGTGAGGTCTCACAAGGGCAGAGTGGAGGGGGACGATCACCTCCCTCTCCCTGCTGGCCACCCCTCTCTTGATGCAGCCCAGGATGCCATTGGCCTTCCTGGCTGCAAGAGCGCACTGCTGGCTCATGGCCAGCTTTTCGTCAATCACAGCGCCCAAGTCCTTCTCCGCAGGGGTGCTCACAAGGAGTTCTTCTCCCAGTCTGTACACATACCTGGGATTGCCCCGACCCAAGTGCAACACCTTGCACTTGGCCTTGTTGAACCTCATGAGGTTCTCGTGGGCCCACCAAGTCCAGAAGATAGCTGTTACATTCCCTTCCACATATTTCTGTTTGCTGACTCCATTCATGTTCACTGTGCAGACATGTCCTTCTGAGCCGTCAGCCTTTCATCCAGCAGCTGTTGCAATCATTGTTACAGTCTTTACACATTTATACTCATTCCAAACAAGATTACAGAGGAAGAAAATATCTACAAAGTGCAATATACAGTCTTTCTGTACATACAGCTGAAGTTCAAACTGAGACTTTCGAATCACAGTGGAGTAATACAATGAAGTCTATGAAGTCTTGCTCAGTATTACCTGGAAAGCTTTGGAGAAGATCATAACCCTAAGATGTCCTTTTGATATGGTTCCTCCTTCTACAAGCTTCCTTATTCAAGATTCCTTTTTTTTTTTTTTTTTTTTTTTTTTTTTTTTTTTTTGTCGCTGGGTTCTTTGAGGTTATTTTATTGTCAGNTAGTGCACCGTTATTTCTTCAATTGCTTAAAGTTTATAATGTCCTATGTCTATCCCATATCTATGATTATCCAAAGATCGACATAATGCAAACTTTCTTGTTACTGCATTCATTGCCTACTTTCGATACTGTCTAGGCAATCGCTTTCTTTTCTCCCTTATCTGGAAAATGACAATTATAAACACCTCAAAGCAAAATTTTCCATGATCATTCTTCTGGCCTCAAACTTTATCTTTCCATTCAAGACTTCCCATGCAGTGGAAACTGAACTGCTGACTTGGGTCCCTTTGTCAGGAAGAGGGCAAGACTCTGTCACTCCCTGAGGTCTCCTAAGCAATCCCGATGTTTGCTGTCATGTTACAATGTTGCTGTTGTTGTTGTCCTCTTATAAATGCCCAGACATCTTGACGACTGCACTCAGCTCAAGATTTTTTCCTCTCCTGCTTTGCTGTAGTATTTGTGTCACTTGGGGAACTCTGCCAGTGGATTGGCTCAGGTACAAGCATAACCAGACATGCCACAGCGGCAGGGAGGCAGAACAGCTGTCCTAAGCATTCAAAGCTTTGCATTCTCTGCAGCTCTGAGGTTATCTGGGCCTCAAGATATTTATTAATCTGGAAGAAGGCCTTTTTTGGTCTTGCAGGTCACTGAATCTGCCTACTTATTATTTAGATATTTTACAGTAGAATCCAGAATGATGCCTAACGCTGCCTGACTGCAATAGAAATTCAAGAAAGAAACAGCTTTTATGCTCCCAGTGGAGAAAAAAAATATATTGTCACCTCTGCAATACTACTAAGCTATTTGTATATCTGAAGAGCACAACTTCGTCAGATTAAAATTAAGAATAATGACAAAAGGCTTTGATTCAGGTATCAGTAAAATAGGATTCAAAATGTATATACTTCTATCTACAAAATTTTTTCAGTCACCAATGTAAATATTACCTTGTGATAAAAATATAGTTGCAGAATAATACTCAGCAAGCCCAGAATATAAGACACAGGTTTGAGGACTTAAAGAAAAAAACTAAACTAAACTAAACTAAAATAA
Source organism: Alectura lathami (assembly GCA_013399715.1). NCBI lineage: Eukaryota > Metazoa > Chordata > Aves > Galliformes > Megapodiidae > Alectura > Alectura lathami. The sequence continues at coordinate 162,468 of VXAV01001326.1, forward strand.
AAATAGGAATAGCTGTGTAAGTTGCATTTGAATGTGAATAGTGTTAGCATGGGGAAACAGTCTTTATTTGGGTAAAAACACTCTTTGAAATCAAATCTTTAACTTAAGGACAAAGGATGCTGGTCTCATCTACCCTAGATGACTGATTTAGGGACAAATACCAACTAGTGAGAAGAATAAATTAACAATTAACTCTTTGCATGTGCAAAGAGTTCAACAAAACCTCCCATCAGGAACACTTGCAGCTGTACAACAACCGAGGAGTGGTAGTGGTAATGCTGAGAACTTGTGACCACCAAATGTATCATGGTTTGAAGACTGGCAGGACAGCAGCACTGCTCTTGAAGACCTGGAGAAGAAACTACAGGGCAGTTGGAGAAGGATCTCTGTGACTCATTGGCATTTCTGTAAAACAGTAGTTCCCTTGTCACTAAAAATATCAAATTCTGTCTCATAACAGGGTAAACTGGGGGCCTGACTGGGACTGACAAGCTTAGCACACTTCTTGTTGCACCTGTCTGTACTGAGCTCAATACTTTATATCTTCCGAAATTCCTGCAACTTTCAAATTCCTTCGAAGAATTACAGCAGTAGCAAGGAACAGGAATTATGGCTGCTATCATTCCTAAGGAAAATCATGCCCAGGCTGCATTTCCAATGGTTCTTGCCTGTTTATAGTGAAATCCTGGTCTAACCCCTACTGTAGCATTTCTTTATGGGGCTGTGCATGTGAGTAATTTAGTGCTGGAACCAAATAATATCATTTTTCTAATGAGAATTACCTGCTGCCAGGTATATATATATCATATAATACAGGTATATAAATAATATACTAAAGAGTTACTACTTTAATCATATAGAAGTCAAGTAGTGTATCAAGCGTGGCATGGGCCACACACTGCATAGCTACATATTTTCAGTGGCATGTACTGATGGATATGCCATGCAAAGTTCACTAACCCTAAATAGTAGGATATGCCTGAACTTGATACCATTTGATGTTCTCACATGCTCTCACATTGGAGTCATGCAGGTTATCTGCTGTGTGATCTGTTACGTACTTGTTTCCTCCTC
>VXAV01001326.1:168646-193139 GCA_013399715.1 Alectura lathami
GGAATGTCAAAGCCTGATGACCAATGTCTGGAACTCCTTATGGTTTAAGCATTGGGAATTCCATATGCTTTTTTAATTTCAGAAACATCTATATTCTGCTGTCAAAAAAGTTGAAGCTGATTTCTTCCTATGCAGAAGGAAAAAACTTCAATAGGAAAGACAAGTGTCTTAAAACAACAGCAGATTGCCTTTCTTTTTTTTTTTTTTCACTTCATCCTCTTTCATACACAGAGCATAAATTTCTGTGTAATATCTAAATACACACATACACATAAAGATAAAAACTGAAAAGAAATATTAACGTTTCAGAAGGTTATTACCAAAATGGGGAAGATGTTGCCAGACCCTCTACATGACATTCTGTTTTAGACTGCAGTGTCTATGAGCAGCATAATGATTCGTGCTGATTTTACAATATTTCCACCAAAGTGAGTTTCCTGGGGGAAAATTGTCTTATATATCTGCTGTAAGTACTACAGAATTGATACAGCCATCTGGAAAAGACTACATGTTTTCTGAGACAGTATGGTAATTCTTTAAGAAAGTCATTAGAAGTATCTGATGTCTAGAAATTCTACCTTTCCCTTTTTCCTTTCCTTTCCTTTCCTTTCCTTTCCTTTCCTTTCCTTTCCTTTCCTTTCCTTTCCTTTCCTTTCCTTTCCTTTCCTTTCCTTTCCTCTTTCTTTGTGACATATAGGTAGCATGAAATCAAATGTATTTTATCAGCTAAATATCATGAACTTTTATGTACAATGGAAGTATAAGATGTAAAACAAGGGCTTCTGAAAAAACTTACTCTGAGTGATGTGGGGAACAGCAGGCAGAACTACAGACAGACAGAAGGAACAACTCCATGGGGAAAATCAGGAGAAACACTTGATTCAATGCAAATCTTCAAAGATATTTAAGAAAGATGACACACAGAGGAGGCTCAAGAATATATGTGCACAGGAGCAGGATGTACTGATCTTTCAGTCAGATGAGGAAGACAGGCTACGTGAGGGCAGGCAAGGACTTGAGAACCATTTTGGGCTCTTCTGCAGATGGTCAAGGACAGAGATGAGCGAAGAAAGTGCAAGTTGCATGGTATAGCATGGACAGGTCAGGCAGAGAGAGTACATGCTGTATAGTGCATCTCTCATGACAGGAACCTCCTGAGTCTAAGAATGCAAGTTGTCTGTCTATGGTGAGCACAATGTTCTCATTCCCTTGGCATCTGTCAATCTCATCCATCAATTTATTTGGTTGTTTGCCTACTCTCTGAGGTTAGGTGAATGATCATGCTAGAATTTACTGCCTGTCCTTTAAATCTTAAATTAACTCACTTATCAAACTAACAATGTCTCCATATCAGACCCTTGGCTTCCTGCTCCAGAATGTGGCCCCTTGTCACGTGGTCATGGTGATTGCTTTCTATTCAGAACAGTATTACTATGGCATGAAACTATGCATATCCTGGCCTGGGAATTCTGCGCTGCTCATGAGTTTTACTCTTTTGTTCACAAACATAAACTGTAATATACATGCTACGAAACATGAGGAAATGTATATTTGTGTAAACTGTTTTGAACTGTCTTATTCACCTGTGTTTTATATCATTAATCCTTAAGGCATTTTGGTTGATGTAATACTTTTATTTGTGTTTAATAGTCTTCTGAGTGGTTTATCTAGCACATAGTTCGGGTCCTGCCGATGTCAAAGCCAGTATTTAGTGTCAGAGAAATAAATAGGTACAAAAAAAATGTAGGACTACAAAGGTACTATGCTTTACCAAAAGAATGAAGGTCAGATAAGAAACTGATTTTTTAGGAACATCTTGACTTGTAACTCTGGATATTTTTCTTGAAATCCAGGGAAGTTAATTGGATCTGCACGGATGAATTTCAAGGGTTGACTTGTGACCAGTTCTCTCTAACTCTTGCAGTCACATATCAGTAGAACTTGGTGAATAAAACTTGAGATTTGCTTATTAATTACAATTATTCAAACAATTAATTTGTCTTTCTCTCGGCCTATTTATGTAACCTTTTTGTTGCTTTTTCAATTTCCCATTGGGAAATGTATTTTTTTCTCTGATGCCAATGTCAGATTATTGTCATATTGTTATATATGTATTACATCTTGTTATTGTGTCAGTTCCACCAGCTGACATGCCAATATAATAAGGTCTCTAGTCATTGCCAGTAATAAAATCTTGATTTACCTAAGTCAGTAACTTCAGTGGGGCTAAGCTGCCATCTGCGTATCATGTTAACTAACTCTGTTTCTGGCATGTTGACTAAATATTAGTATATCCTTCAAACATCTCACATAAATGCATATCAACAGAAAAACTGGGAAAACAGTCAACATTTTGTTCCTAGGAAGATAACAGAAACTTATGCTAAACTCAGGATACCCTATGGGTTCTGTAGACTCTGCTAAAGCTGTTTTTACAGTGGGGCTGGGATTTTGCTCTTCAGATAGTCATCTTTGCAGCACTATTAAGTATTAAATACATACTCTGCGAGCATCATTGTAATTAACTAATGATGATTATTGCATTTGGAACTGTTGCCAGGCAGCTCCCCTCTGTGTTAACAGAAGGCAAAATGAATCTGGCTGCTAACAAGCTCAGTTAATTGCTTGCATGGAGGCTGGGAGCAAAAGGCTATGCCTGTTTCTAGTCTATGGGTGTTTGTGTAAATGTGAAGAACATCTGAACCCAGATTTTTCTATTTGGATGCTGACTAACAGAAGAAGATAGCTAATTAAAATGTAAGAAGGCTGAACTGCAAGTGGCAAAGACTCCTATCTCAGAAATAAAAATAACCCAGATGGTGATCCAACCAGGCACATGGGCATTACCGTGCAACCCTTGGTACGTCAGGTCTCAGAGGGAGTTATATACATAGCAACGCCTAAGTTGCATGTCGATAAATTCATAGAATTGTTTAATGGGACCACATGAAAACATGAGTAGCTCTTAACAGCTGAATCAGCTGAACCTATGGGTTTGCCATTTGCACCTTCATTTAAGTGAAAGGGCCAATTAAAAATAGCACAGAGGGAACATTAGACTATTAACTGTTCAGTTAACATACAAAGTTAGGGGAAATTCAAATGTCATATACACCATAGTCACACAGTTAGACTGCAGAAAAAAAAATCAGTATTTGATCTCTGCAGGCATCATGTCATGTAGATATACCAAAAGAAAGAGAAGCCAAGGCTGCTAATCTGTCTGTGTAATTGTGTTTATGTAGCTAAGACAATGTGTTACTCACATCATGAGTTCATAGGTTCAAGTCAGCTCAGCATTGCATGAAGACACAACCAAGTTTGCGTCTCTGCAAGGTGTTGCATCATGCTGTACTAACTTGGATGATGTTAACTGTCTTATTTCTCTAGAAATGTGGTAACATATTTCTTTAATGGCTCTTACTCATGTAAAGCTGCTTTATTTTTCTCTTATAGTGTCTGGTATTCTGCCTGAAACTCTAATTCCTGCACGTGTGACTTGTAGCTCTCATAGTTCTTAAAAAAGGAATGAACAGCTAACTATAGCTAACTATAGCTGAATAGCTAACTATATACTAACTGCAGAAAGTGCAGCTGTCAGGTGGTAAATTATAAAACATCACCTCTGTATATCTTACAGCATTTTTTTTTTTTTTTTAACGAACATGTTTCTGCTATTAGATATACCTACTATATATACCTAAATATACCTGCGTGGAGTTTTTCTTGGAAAAGTAAGACTAGCTGATGTGAGAATGTCATGACTTGGGGGCATCTGACTCAGCTTTTGAATACATGAAACTAACAGTCAGACACAGCTGGACTTTATAATACTATATGCTGAAAACAGGGTATTTGCACGTACTTTACAATGCACTAAGGTTCAATTTCTTAGCCTTTAAAACATGTTTGTTTATTTGCTTGCTTTTAATAAATATGGGTATAATTCTGTAAGGTTCTGGCAAAATTGCCAAACACACATAAAATGGAGGGACTTACTAAACTGAGAATTGCAGTTTTTCACTGAATTATGTTCTTCTTCCCAAAAGTATGATATGCTGTATAGGAAATCTAGCTCTCATTTTTTTTCTTTTTTTTTTTTTCTAGAATAAATTGCTGCAACAAAATGTACAACATTCTGCATGTGCAATCTAATAACACAATTAAGAAAACCATTAAAAAGGCACATTAAAATTCATGCAATTTTTTTGCTATCTGTCATTTTCAAGAATTTTATAATTGTTTTCCTGCTCTTAAATGGGAATTTTGCAAATGATTTTTTAAAACATAAGATAATCAAAATTCTGTTACTTGTCCAAAAAATCACTGCTTTCAGAATAAGTAAGACACATTTAAAAACCTACTTTCAGTAAATTGATTGCATGTATTTTTCACACAACACAATGATTAACAAAGAAAAAAAAAAAAAATCTTGAAATTTGGAAGTTGACAATGAAGTAGTGACTGCATTTCATCATTTTTGAATTAGATCTCATTTTACCTGAAGCATCTGTTTTCCTTAAATAGTTATTCCTCTAATTTTAAAGTGTGTACTACTCATTTTTCTCCCCAAAAGGCATTCGTCTCTCCCTTCAGGTATATGGCAGTAAATAGAACACAGATTAAAACTGGTCAGTATTAGCGCCTTTGAAATTAATTAAGGGGGGCTCACACTGTATCTAAATGAGTTTATATGATTTCTATTCAAATCCCTTTGAGCTTTCATTTTGTATGCATCACAAAGCTGTCTTATGGGACTCTTCATGACAAATGCAGATATTTAGTGTGGCTTTAAGGATTTCATTCAGGCCGGCAGGGCAGGGCTGTGGGGAGCTGGGCTGGGCAGCGGTCTGATGGCCCCAGGGGCCAACATGGGGCCCTGGGCCATGGGTTAGGCCCCAGGAGGGCTGGGCAGGGGCAGTCAGGCCCATGACAGCTCCAGGGCCTTGGAATCCTCTCAGTGTGGCCCCTGAGCGAGCCGGTAGTGCTTCACTTCACAGAGAGGGTCCCAGGCTGTGTCTCTGCCTGTGCCCCAGCAGAGCTGCCTGGCCCAAGTCTGCATGGGTGTATAGCAACTGGGGCATTCCCCTTGCCTTTCAGGAGGAATTGGGTGTTGTTTCAGGAGTTTGCCTAACTAAAAAGTTCAGGATTTGCCACAAGCTGCTTTATAGGCTTTATAAAGGGAAAAATTCTTCTTTTGTCACTGAAATGCAACCATCTCTTGGGGAAAGTGCTGTTTCTTTCCTGCTGGACTCCCTTACAGCCATTTAGGCCAAGTGGCCTGGGAGCAAAAAGCCCCCCATCCAACTAAGGCAGTTACACTAGCTGGCATCTACTCAGGACATGGCTGGTAGCATTCCCACTTTTGTAAAAAGTTTTCATCATGTTCCTAATGAGAATAAATGAGTGTGGATACCTCTGCCTTCTTTTAACATCATAGTTGGGAATTTGCTTAACTCTAATACAGAGAGAAACATGCTTGGCACCCACGTTTCTGGGAGCTTCTTGAACATTCCTGAGAACGTTCTATCCTGATCAAACTCTGCCATGTTTTGGAGGAATTGTGCAGGAGGACAACCAAAATGACTGGTCTAGGGAAAAAAAAAAAAAAAAAAAAAAAAAAAAAAGAAGAGAAAAAAAATGGAACACTTCAGCTTTGTTTGGTTTAAATAGGAGAGCCGAAAGAAGATGCGAACACAGTCTTGGAATCTTCAGTAGGCTGCTGCAAAAGTGGGTGAATGCAACCTATTTTGTGTTGTCATGGTGAACTGGACTAGAAACAGTGAGTGTAAATTGCAGCAAGGGACAAAGCAAAAGGTTAGAAGAGAGGAGAGATGAAATACCTAGAAATTGTCCCCAAAATGGTCAAATTTCTATCCCTGGACTTCTAAGGAAGTATTAAATGACTTCTGTTTAGAAAAAAAACGATCCAGCAATTGATCTTCTAGCTCTGCCATCTGTTTCCATGGCTCACTGTGTGGCTAATAAGAAACAGTCTGAGGTGCCCATTTATATATGGCACCTATATATAGATGGCTCTATTTACCACAACTGATGGATCTTTGTACATTTCTGTTGTACACACATGTATGTAAGTATACGGAAATTTCAGACCTAAGTATCTGAAATATATGGCTAAATGTGATTTCATTGCAGGATTTGCTGATTGTAACAGACTGAAGTATGTCGTCAGTAGCAGTGCCATTTTACCAGCGAAGGCACAAACATTTTGATCAGTCCTATCGCAACATCCAAACAAGATATGTGCTTGAGGAATATGCAGCAAGAAAGTGAGTACCATATATTTCTCATATGTAACACATTAGATAATCTGTTCTTCTCTCCCCTATGTGTGATTTATTCAGAATTATAGTTTTTGCAGTTCCTTTCATAGGGATGCTTCTTGTCTGTAATCTCCAACCAGTGTAGCTAGACTATCTAGTTAAGTAGCAACTCATCTATACAGACATTTTATCTGAGGATTCATCCTGTTTATTACATCCAGGTTGGAAATTCCCTTTTCTAGGCTTGGATTGAAACTCACTCTGACTTAAGTAAAATTGCCATGAAATCAATTGTGAGTCATAGAATCAGTTTTTTTTAACCATTTTTCCGTATGACATGAGGAGGATATTCCTTCTCCTGAAATTGGCTAGTCCTAATTATGTTTTGTTTTGTCGTTCTATTTTTTTTTTTTTTTCCTTAGAAAAACCAACCAAACAACAAAACAGTTTCAATTCCTCTTGTGAAATCTCAGAGTTATAGTCACAAGATACAAATTCGTTGTGTGTTGAAGCCTGGAACTTCAAGCAATTCTGGAATCTGAGTTGCTTAAGAATCACTGTACTCTCTCTTCTTTAAGATGCCTAGCTAACTGTCCAGCTTCTGCAGATTCCCTTATGAAAGAGGGAGTTTAAGAAGAAGGTTATGTGAAGTTTAGAAAGGCAGGAATACTTAGAAATATGCAGTATTATAGGGATTCTGTGTACTTTGATTCTTAGACGAGTTGGTACCCTCACGATTCACTGAACAGTGCTGCCATAGCACTTAAAGGATTGGAGACTGAGTGAAAAGTATCTATTTAATAGAACTGAATGAATTAAAATGCCTAATGACCTCCAGTGACAAATGATGGGCATTAAGCCTCTGAAGGACAAGTGAGAATCAGAGCACCCTAGTAGCAGTGCAGTTAGTGAGGAATGCAAAGTAGCATTCTTACTGAACTGTGCTCAGTTGTGGAATTCAAGTCATTTAAACTAATTTCTTTGACTTTTGAGAGTTCATGTTTTACCAGAATTGCTGAGTTATAACAGTGTCTTTTATATTTGAAGGGCTGCTTCTAGACAAGCTGCTTATTATGAATCATCTGGCCTGGGAAAAACGACATGTAGGCTCTGTGCCAGGAGGGCACGCACCTTGGCTCATGAAGCAATGCAAGAATCCAGGAAAAGGTAAAGCTGTGTTGGTCCCATTTGATCTGTGTGGTGGCTCTGGTCCCATTTAGTGTCTCTCTTTTGCCAGGGCTCTTTTCGAATTCAGAGAGGCTGGAGTCTTCTCTGTCACTGTTCTATACTAATCTATTTTGGCAGGAATACTAAATCACTGAGTGTCACTTTCAGTCTCATATTTCAGCCTGGAGTTGTTCCCCTTAATGCCTGGCCTGGTCCTTGAAAATAGCTTAAAAACCATTAGAAATCAGAATCTGCCTTGGTTCCAAAACATTTTCCAGCAGATCTACTGCACTATTCCCAAATTTCTGGTTTGGATCAGTTTAAACATTTTGAATTCTTTCCTTAATACCAAGAGGGCTTATTGTCATGTCTCAATTACAGCCTTGGTATGAAGACTTGGAATAAATGCGCTGGCAGCAATATTCCAGTTAGAGAATTTGACTGTTTCTGCTCTGCCATGCCTTACCATGACTGTAACAAAACCGATGAGAGTATATGCTACAAGAATGAATTCTGCTTTCTTTGTAGAAAATGTACTGAGGGAATCATGCATCTACATAAGGTTCTACTATAACTGTTTTGAAAGATATATCCTGGAACTGGAGTGTTGCAGGAAAATAAAACTCATTTGCATAATCTATTTTTTATAAAACCATCTTAAATCAATATAAAATTATACATGTTAAAACAAGGCTGGTATTCAAAATACATTGAAGTGGTAAAAATAAATACTTCAAAAATGCCAGTGAAATAATGGCTTGATCTACTGTTCACTGAAGTTCCTGCAAGTCTTCTTGTTTGCTTCACTGCATGTTGGGTTATACTTTAATAGACTATAATGATAGTCATGTTAGAGATTTCTGATAGCTCCTTGCTTTTGTGCTGTTGGCAAGGCAGTGTAGCATACTCTGCTCACATAATCATCACAAACGAAGGAGCATGAATTAGATCCTCCTAAAAATGTTGATGAGCTTTTTATAAGAATTCTGAAAGATCTATGGAGTCAATTATTCCTCAGCAATTACAGTGTGGTTCAGTAACCCCTTTAAAACCCACAAACTGCTCAAAAGATTTTCTTTTACAAGTAGTTTCTGCAACACTTCCTGCTTGTCCCTGTCCAAGGACATCTTTTGTGTATGCAGCAGTTCATCAAATCTGTGTGAACTCCTTGGTCTGTATCTTTCAGGTGAGGTCAGCTGATGCAGCTGTTGGAGCTAGCAGTGCTTCCTAGGTGCTGGAGACAAGGGTACACCAGAACCACGACCCTACTCTTATCATGGTGTGACATAGGCACAGAACCAGCCTTCACTCCCCTGCATTTTTGCATCCATAGGAAGGAAATTTAAAGGCCAGAGGGAAGCTAACGAGGTTGTCCATTTCAACTAAGGCCGTGGGGTGCCAGGTCAATGTGACTGTGCCAACTTCCAGGAACTATGAAGCTGTGGCACCACATATACAGGGGGAAAAACAGTGAAAGAAAATTCATATGTATCTCACATGCTCATTAGGATGTGCCAGTAGACTCTTGTAATTCCTGAACTAGACTTTACACCCTGATGATACAGTTTCAAAGTCCTAAGCTGCCTAATGTGTATAAAAGATAATCTTAAAGGTTCACATTGATTGCTTTTGTCTGATATTTTTTCTTTTCCTACAGAACTCATGAGCAAAAAACTCATGCTAGTGAAGAGAAAAGGATCCGGTATGCCAGTGAGTTATCGGCTTTGGAAAAAGAGATTCACACAGCCAGGCACCGTGCTAGAGAACAGCTGGACAGACTTGCTGTACAAAGGATGGTATAGTACTGAACTTTTTTGTTCCTCTCTGAGCACAGTTATAAGATATACTAAAATTTAGGTCTGTTTTTCAAATATCAGTAGGGATTTAACATCTTTTGATATTGTGGATTCAAGATTAAATCATCTAGCACATTTGAGTCTGGTGCTAAATGCTTCCTTTCTTTGCCTACTTCTATTGTTTTCCTTTGTTTAACAGGTAGAAGAAAATATGGCTCTGGAAAGACATGCTGTTGAGGAAAAAATAAGTCAAGCTCCTGAAATCCTAGTGCGCCTGAGGTCTCACACTGTCTGGGAAAAGATGTCTGTGAGTCTTTGCTTCACTGTACAAGGATTTCCCACCCCTGTTGTACAATGGTAAGAGATTGGCCTTATCCAGGGCTCTAAAAATGTTGTTAAGCTTCTTCCATTTGGAAGTTATGGCATAACTGATGAGTGTCGCATGCATAATGGCTATGTTGAAAACACTTTATAATCCTCATATATGTGCTGGATTATAGCACTTGATACTGCAGTGGAAGGAGTGGGAGGAAAGCTTGAATGGCCCTGTGCCGTGTGAGAAGCAAACTTAAGTATTTCAGAAGGCAGATTGTGGAAGGCATTCCAGTCTTTTTGGCCAGTCATTTTCCTGAAGATGAAGTGGAATATGGCACAACAGACGAAGTTCAGGGGCTACTTGCACAGGACCATTGTTGTCATGGGCAATTGTTGTCACAGACTGTTCATGTGTTTGCTTTGTGTCAGCCCCTATTGAGGCAGACATTAATGTAAAGTCCCTGAAGCTGCCGTGCCGTCTAGATAAGTGCTGTCCTGTATATGGGAGGGCTACATACCGGACTGGGAATATCTAACCGAGTTGCTGTTTCCATTTGTTAGCTGAAGTGCTGCACTGTAATCAAAGACAAAGTTTGCTTACCATCTTCTGTTAGGGCTCGTGGAGAGGAAAGTTCATGTCACATTCTGTCTTTTCTCTACTGCCAGCTGTTCTGGTTTGGGTGCATGTCTTCCTTTCCCTTTTTACTGCAGTGATGGTCCTCCTGCACTCCATGGCCCAATGTGTATTTATCCATATGATTCTGGAAAATACACAGGTAGAGAAAATGTATAGAGTATTTGGATTGTAACAAATTACTCTTGTATGTAAAAATCAACTGAATTATTGCTGCTATTAATTAGTTCATTTTTTCTTGATTGTCAGGTACAAAAATGAGGAACTGATTACCCCTGCAAGTGATCCAGCGAAGTACAGTGTTGAAAGCAAATATGGAGTACATGTGTTGCATATAAACAGGTAGATTATTATGAAAAATGCAGTAGATTTTTATGCTCCACACAGTTTCAACACACTTCTCTCACATTTAGGCTAAAGAAAATTCACTATGTAGCTTGGATATTAGGTCATGAAAATGAAAAATTAGATATTTCTGTAAGATTAGATGTTTCTATAAGATAGTAAAGTAGAGGTAATTAGCTGACAGAAGTAGTTCCTGTTTTATTAGAATTTTATTTTCTTGGCAGTTGAAGTGGAAAACTGTATATTTTATGTTGTTGTCATGATGAAGTTCTGTAAGTTAAGTAGAAATTCAGCTGGTCATGGCAAAATACCTAATTGTCAGTTTTTGTTTTGTTATATGGTAGGTTCCATTTCCTTTTGATCTCCATTTGTTTGTTCTCTGAAAACCGAGGAAATATTAACTTAGAAAGAATAATCTAATTTAATCCATTTTGTTTTTCAAAATGATGTTAATCTTGAAGTATACAAAATGTCTGTGTAGAACAACTTCCTAAAACTAGTAACAGGTTGTCCTGAACAACTGAAATATTGCCTGTGACTCAGTACCAGTTCTTTCTTAAAACATAAAGACATAAATTGAAATTGGGGCATAACAGTAGTATTCAAAAAGAAAACTAATATCTAGAGAAGAGGTACAAAACCTTTTAAATTTCTCCAGAACATTTGTATCAGCTGCGGTCAAACAGCTGGAATATTTGTGGCTAGCACTTGTCTAGCCGAATGTTTCATCTTCTACTCTGTCTTCACCTGTCAGCAGTGGAAGCAGCCCTGAGCACAGCCTTGTGGCGTTGGCAGAGAAAATAACTGCATCATTCTTTCTACTTTTGAGAAGGACTACTTGTCTTTGTTCCTGAAATGAAGTCCAACTTGACTTTTCACCTTTCTGTAGCTCAGGACAGAGGAAGCACATCCCTGTACAGAAGTTCTTGGCCAGAACCACTCTGTTGTTGCTTTTTAAGGGATATTTCTCATGGAGTAGTAGTACTTACAAGTAACTCTGAGACACTCACAGTCTTCAACCCCAAGGACATTAGTAATTTGCTCACTGCTCTCTGCATCTGTGAGATGGCTCAACGCAGCTGGTTTTATCCCACTAACATTACTTTTGGACGTGAGAGCAGGGGGGGAAAGAAATAAGCAAGTTGCCCTCCTGCAATCCTCACCCTTGCAGTGAAAGAAAAAGGGAAATGCTCTCCCCTGTGTGGATGTGCGTGACAGTGAGTGATAGATGAAACCTAGGTGGCTTCCTGCAAGTAAATGGTTGTGCTTGCGTTTATCTCTCTTGCTTAGTGTTAATAAGCTGCTGCTTGGTGAGTGCTGATGCTCAATATGTAGCGCAGTGTCCTTTTGTGACTTTTTGGGGTAAATGTCATTGAAGAAGTGAGAATCAGTGTGGCTGGTGCTTTCTGAGCACCTGAAACTATCAGGCTGATGGGGTCTTGTAACCCTGTGGTGCTTTTTTCTTGTTCTTGTACTTGTTATCAGTCAGGTAGGCACCATTCACAACCAGCTTTGGGGTTGTTCAGACAGAGCCATACTTTAGACCTACTTTAGAGTCATTTATTGGCACCCACTTTGGTTTTCACACCCACACATTGTCATCCACTGTTTACTAGGCACAGGTCTGTACGTATAGATGTATGATCCCTCATGTTCAACCAAGTGGCCAACTTCAGAGACTGTGCTCTGTTCCTCTTCCATTCTGTCTGGTAGAGTGGTGTTTCTGTCAGCTAAAAATGCCTAGGTCATCTCTGACAGGTTTCCCATCTCTACTTATACGAACATTGGAGGATTATAGACCCAGAGCTATGATTTATTTATGACAGATTTATACAGTTTATTAAATTAAAAAATCTAAGCTTAAATACAGTTCTTTATTACTAATCTGTTTTATTTTAAAACTTAGCCATCAACTGTTTAGTGCTTCACGAAATATGGAAAATCAATTTTCAGGAAAAGGAAGAATGTTTTGGTAGAGTTATTAGTATTAGATATATTAGTATTAGACAATGAAATGGTATGAATGTGGTTAATATTTATACTATTAAAATTTTAACTATAAACTATAACTCCAGATCTTCCGTAAGTATATTTGGAGCATTATTTTTTTCCTGGAAGTAGAACAGTTTGGATTTTCTACCTATACACTTCTGTGCTCTTCTCAGCTGTTCATACCAAAGTGCTGAGCTGCATATCATCTGATCCACAGCCACTCAGAACGGCCTTGGAATTTCTTGGCTACCTTTTTAGTGCTTCAGTGAAGCTTAGGGAGTGAACTTTTCCTTCTGATGTAAGTGTGATATTTATTCCTATGAGTCTTCCTTGATCCCAGTGGAAAAATTCTTGAGGTGCCAAAACCAGGATGTCACCTTGTCATCGTAAAGTAGTAATTGGACACAATTTCATCCCTCCCGTTTGCTGTCTTTCAGGGCCCATAAGCCTATACCAGATCATTTCCATTTCTCTGTCTCATATTTTTATTATGCTTTGTGCTCAATTTACCATATTTTCTGCATTCATTCATTCATTACCATACAGTGCCACTCTCTTGCTCCTTTTAGGCTTCTCTAGTTGGGAGCCTGGGCTCAAGATCTCTCTTGTGAAGTAAAGAGAAGGGGTGTGGAGCTTTCATGATAATTTCTGAACATCTCACAGTTATAAGAGACATTGCCAGACTGCACTGGCAGTGGTTCATTTCGTCTTTCATCTCCCTTCTGACAGTGATTCAGAGGAGACTGAGAGGAATTCTCTTAGGAAAATCTAGTGGTAGTTGAAATGGTTGATACGTGCCTGAAAATGTGAGTGCTTGTTTAACAAGTATTTCTTTATCCCACCTTATTTAACTACAGATAGGCATATAATCCAAGAAAAGATTTCGCAGTCAGAGGTAGTTGGATGAGTTTGCCCCATTACTTTATAGCATGGCTGAAAATGTTTTATACGTTAGCGTGTATCTCAGTACTTACAATGCTAACACTTTGAATTTCATAGTTGGTGCTACTTGTGTAACCACACAGATTTTTTTGTTTATTTGTTTGCCTTTTTTTTTTTTTTTCTCTATGATGCACGGGCTAGTTCTTTCCGCTGATGTGAAATACTCCTTATATGAATCACTTGGCTTTATGCAACCAAGAAGAGCTATATTATGTATCCTGATATGTTGGCTGGGGCATAGAGGGGACAGCAGCGTGCTCCAGGTGTTCCTGGACCCCGGCAATGAGCAGGCAGGTGGGCTGATGGGGATTGGAAGGTAGAACAAGCAGAGAAGGAAGTCTGATTTTTCAGAGCTGTGTCAGTGTGATGAGGTTGCACACTGACGCTTGTACAATGCTTGAAGTTCAGCATTGTTTTATATTACATTAGGGCTCTCTCCCTTTCCTGTTTCTGTAAGCTTAAAAATACTTCTAATTGCAGCAAGAAAGATTTTGTGGTTGCATCAGCAAAAGTGTGTGGCAAAACCAGCAGAGTGCAGTGTAATACCTGCTGCCAGAAGGCAGAGCTAGCCCCAAATCAAGCGCTTAGCTCCTAAGCACCATCAGCATTGCTTAAAAAAAAAAAAAAAAAAGCTTAAAAATGGAACGAACCTTCTTTTCTAACTATTCTCATTTAACAAATGACACCATGCAGTCAGTACAGTGCTATTTTAGTTTGATTAGGAACAAAAGGCTTGAAATGATTTAGTCTGGAAATACAGAGAGTGACGCTTGCCCTTCCTCCTGCTGGGGTGGAAATGGGACAGAGTACAGGCACTGCGGCAAGTATAGGAGGCAGAGCCTTGGAGCTGTGCGGGGTTGATAGCATAGTGATAAACTGCAGGTCCTGAGGCTTTGCAGGTATGCACTGCCCTTGTGTGTAGAGGCAGCAGGTACAGTGTGCTTCTGTTCTTTTTTCCTTGCTGAAATGCAAAAAACATCCCTCAAGTTAAATGATCTATGATCTTCTGACCTGTCTGTCACTGTCCCCAATAAGCTGCAATAGCTGAGAGATGCTGAGATAAGCTTGAGGAAGTAGCAGCCTGAAAACGTAGGTCCCCTGTTCAGTAAAAACAGAAAGAAACCAAACAGAAAGAATCAGTCAGATTCAGCCTGACTGGAGAATCAGACTGTGAGATGGTGATCCTGCCGAGTATTTCCACATTTTGATGTCATGTAGACATAACACTGAACATTTTGTCATTTGAATTCAAAGGAGGCAATTTTAATTCTTTTAATTTACTATGTTATGCTCCCTGTTCTTGACATGCACTGAATTGTGTTCTAATTCAGGCAAAAATGTTATCTTACTCTCAACTCTGTGTTTAAATCTACACGAGGCAGATGGCTGAACACATGCATTTTAAACAGATGTGTCTGCCTGGGGAATATTCCCCACACAAACATTAGCACTTCAGAACCTCATGTGGATTCAGAGCAATTTAATTTTCACAAAAAGTATTAATACCTTGGGACAGATACAGTTCTGTCCTCACACTTCATGCTTTCTAAATGTACTCTATGCATATTTTATCTGGCCTTTGCAAAGGCTGGAAAATACATTCTCCATCATGATGCAAGAATAACTGTTGGACAGGCCACACCTTTCCTCCTGGGTACTTCAAGTATCACTTCTAAGTGGGCTTGACTCAATGCATTTTATAGTGTACTTAGGAAATCTAGATTTTTAGCATAAAGGGAAGTAGTTTCTAGAATAATCCTCGATCTGAGTATTATCTAACACCAAAGGAGAATTAGGACTTGATGTACCTTGCCATCCTGTTCTGCTTTTTTTTTTTTTTCAGAGTGTATATTAAACCAACGTGCTGTGTAGCACTAACCCACTAACCCCATACACTTCCAATATAAGGTCTGAAGACAGGTCACTGAGTATTAGGATGTCTGAGATGGTTTGATTTATCTGCTAGTGCATTAGGTCAGAGATAATAGCAAAGAAATATAAAATGCTTTTGAAGCAGTGAGCTCTAGAAAAAGGGTGGAATTGTTAGGATCTCTTAAATATAAGAAGGTGATTGGATTGGGGAATTATGATCTGTATGTTCATAATAACAAGTAACTTGTTTCTCATCATTAAAAAAATATGAAATTGTAGAAAAAGTGTGATCAGTCAGCGAGTCAGATATTTCTTCTTTTTTTTGTTCCCTCTGATAAAATCAGTTCTCACTTCATCACTAGTCCAGACAGCTTCTGTCAAATAGTTGCTTTAAGACATTTGAGCTGCTTGGGCTTAAGAAACAATCCTTTTGAGAATCTCCTGTGAATCTCCTGTCTGTTGTGGAGATTTTTATGATTATCTGCTGTTTCCTCTACCTTGGAGACCCAAAATGGATTAAGAGATGCATTTTGATGTTCCTTATGAGAGAGCAAAGTTATGGGGTGGGGACCGAAAGCAGCACAGCTATATATCCATTTGAAAAGTTAATCAGGTATCTGCCATTCTTCTTCCTCATTTTCTAACTTTCTGATGCTTTGAGCAGTCAGGCAGACAGTGGCCTCACATTTTTTCAGAATACATTTTGATTCTGAATTATTGTTACGCCATCTTGTGGTTAATAATAACTTATTTTTCAGAACCTGAATCCTGAGTGATTCTTATGGAAATTATTTCCTATTGATTGATCTGCTGTTTTGCTGGAAAATGAAGAGAGATCTGCTAAGAGCAGATCCTATTTTAAAGTGGTAGCTGATCAACACTCTGTAACAGCAAAATGCTGAAGAGCATCTAAGTAGTATTTGAGAGAAGCCTGAAGCAGTGCTTTGCTCGTGAGAAAGAGCAGCCTAGCACACCAGTGGTGGGGTAGCTGTCCATCACTCTGCTACGGTGTGGATGCTGCAGGCTGACTGACTTCTGTCCAGCTGGGGACGGATCAACACTGCCCCTGAAGCATGGCTCCCCCAGCACGTGCCCTGCCGAATGGAAATGTGCACCGTCCTGGAGGGCACCGCTCATCCAGGAGAAGCCTGGACACGTAGGCTGCAGGAAGACCCAGTGCACCTGCGTAGGTCTCCAGGCAGGATGGTGAGTGGCCTGGGCAGTGGGCTGGAGGACAGCCCGCTGTCACGCGCCAAGGCATGCAAATAGCTTTTCCAGCAGGTAATCAAGATCTAGTTTCAGCGGACACTCCCTAATACTATACAATATATATACATTATTACTTGTACTATGTACTATGTACTATGAACTATGTGCTGTATATATCTCCTTAAAAGCAGGGATGTAGTGCAGAGTGACTGGTACAGCTTCAAATTCCTCTACAGTCAATTCTGGCATGTCACTTGTAAGAGCCTTTTGAGATGCCTCATTTGTGATTAGCTTGTTTGTTATAGCAAGACACTGTGCTGAGCTGTGGAAAGTTCGTGAGTTATGTACATTTCAGTATAAAGATATTATAGGATGATTTGGGAAAACACAGTTTTACCTTACTTCTGTCATTTTATCACACAAATTTTAATGCTGTGAAACTAAGATAGTAAAAAAATGTTGTTAAGAAGAAGATAGTGTCACCAACTCCAACACCTTTCAAGCAAGTTCAGAATCAGTTAAGCTTTATGTAGATTTTTGAACAGCTATTGACATTTTAAAAAATAATTCCAGAAAAACCCAAATGTTGGATAATATTTAGCCTAGTGTTTCAGTTCTTCTGTAGTGTTTTTCAGGCTTACTTTGCCTGCCCAGACTCTAGTAGAATGGTAACGGTCTTCATATTCTACTGCAGGCTTTCTGTATAAGTGGGCTACTCTTAAGAGTTACTCCTCTGGCTTTGATAATTAATTGTATTATAGACTTGGCAATTTGCTGGATTATTTTGTGAGATGTGTGGTGAAGATTTGCCTCTAGGAGGAGCTGTTACTCCTGTAGGTTTAAAGAGGTAAATCACAATAGGGTTTTCAAGTCGTGTTTTAGGCATTACAGTACAGATAGTATCATTTTAGTGATATGACACTGTCCAGAATATATGCAAGAGCTGAAAAAAAGGTGTCTGATGTGCCTGTCACATGTGCTACATGGCCCCGGATTGGCAACCTGTTATGCAATTTACATCAAAAACTTTTATATATTCCTTCTTCTTTCACACCTGGGATACATGACCTCTTAGTAGACAAGTACAACCATAATTTCATTGCTTTCATCTGGCAGCTGCCAAGAAGATACAAATTCATGCATTCCTCTTAGAGGAAACTAAGTGCATGCGTGCAGAATGTTATATCTCATTGCTGGAAATTCCTGAGGGGCTTCCATTAAATGCACTGGAACTACACAGAAGCAGGATTTAATTGTATGTGTTTCAGACAGCATGCTGATTGACTGAAGGCTAAACCTAACAGAAATTCCAAGAAATTGAAAAAAATCAACAATTTTTTTTGATGTAAACATATTTTTGAATTAAAAACGTTCAGGAAAAAATACTGACTTGGGCCAAATAAAAATCTTTATTGATTCAAAACCAGAATATGAGATTTCATGTTAGAGTATTTAGCATGATCCTGAAAATAAAGCAGATGTAAATTCTGTTTTTCTTTTTTCTTTTTTTCTTTTTTTTAAATTGAAGTGGTCATTCTGAAATGTTAAAATGAAGTATTCCAAATTTTTCAAAATTTTTTCCTTCTTCAGAATAGGTTCTCTATTTTGAGAAAATTTTATTCTGCCTAAATCTGCATTTTAACAAACATCTAAAGTATTTTTAATGTTTCTAGTTAATCTATATTTCTAGTTTCTAGTTAGTTTATATTTATTAGACACGTACAAGATAAATTTACTTCAACTGTAAATTGAAATAATTGCACAAAAATATATTGCAAATAAAGAGTTAGTTTCCTTTCCTTTATCTCAATTTTATGTCATACCTATGGGTGTCTTGTGACTGACCACATTTAAATAGGAAAAGAACTGGGACGCCTAGGTTTGAACTTGTATTTTAGCTAGCCATATATCTGCTTGTGTAAATTCTCCTTCAAGGAAGGATGTAGGAAGTGAGACGTTCTATCACTGGTCGCTATTTTGCATGAAGTCATTATTCTTTATTTTGTTTTATATTATATCGTTCTTTCATACTAAATACATTTTCTCACTAAAAAATAAAAAACCTTTATGCCCATAAACAATTTAAGTTGGATTCTGTGGCTTTGTATTGTTTTGTTGGCATTGCCTAGGAGTTATGACAGAGGGAAAAAATGCTGGTATCCACTTACTGGGAATAGCCATAGAGGGATGAATTTCTGCAAGCATCACGTCCTTTTCTTTTATATCTCTTAAAATGTGTGGCAGAAGGGCAAAACAGATTAAGGAAGAAGGTTACACAGAGAATGAGAATAGCCAGACTGGCATAGTCCAGCTATCTCCTTTTGATCATTATCTAAAGGTCATCTCCAGTTTGCTCAAGTTAATGCAACCTGTGCACTAATCTGTGATAAAACTGCAGCAAAAACAGTACCAGCTTTCTGATTGTCTTTCATGAACTTTTTGCGCTATGAAATGTGAGCAAACAGCTTCATACACTTTGCTCAGAGTTGACACAGCTTGGTTGTAATATTGATCATTAAGAGCGTTTGTATTTGCATAAAGAGTCATCTATTTTCCTCATTTCCATTTTCAGAGCTGATTTTGATGATTCTGCTACGTATTCAGCAGTTGCAACAAATGTCCATGGGCAGGCATCAACTAATTGTGCTGTGATCGTGCGAAGTAAGTCCTACATCAGGATTTAAATAATAAATAATTATCTTGTTATTGTTATTGAATCACTATTGTCTGTGTTTTACAGGATTCAGAGAGGGTGAAGAGCCTTACCCAGCTACAATCATGCCCTTCCACTGTAAGCAGTTTTAAAATTTTTGCTTAGATAGTTTTTATAACCTTATCATTAATAAAAGCCAGAATAATGTTTTACAGATGAGAAAATTAAATATAAATTGTTTCTTCTGATTTGGCTCTTTAAGCATTCAGTAGCAATATGAGCTGTCCAGATGCTTTTTCTTTCTCATTTGCATCTCTAGATCAGCCTACATTATACTACAGAGTTCCACTTCCTGTTCAGATCAGGCAGTAAATTTGTGTGTGCCAACTACAATTTACTGAAGAATGTTTTCATTTTCTCATGCATAGTGCCACTGTCATATGATGTTTGCTTCACACACTTTGATGTCCAGTTTCTGGAGAAATTTGGAGTCACCTTTGCAACTGAAGGCGAAACACTGACCCTAAAGTGTTCTGTGTTGGTCACCCCAGAGCTGAAAAGACTACGGCCTCGTGCTGAGTGGTATAGAGATGGTAAGTGAGTATATTGAATGAAGATACCTGGAAAATGCTGGGGTAGACACTGATGAGTTTAGAACATTAAATTCTCAGAAGTAATTTCAGAATAAAGCAAATAAGTATCTCTAGTGAGAAGTTATGGACTTGATCTGTCCTTAAATTAAGTGACTTGGTCTACCTTGAGCACACATGTACAGCAAAGGAGGTAATCTCATATTATCTAACAGTACGATGGTTAGAATGTTTACTGACTAAGTGGAGATCCAAAGTTACTTCCTAGATTTGAGCATGATTTATAACTGAATACTATGACCACTGAGCTGGTGAGTGCTCACAAAGCAGTAAACTCATGTTTGAAGCAGTGATGTGTGGGTGCGGGCGTCTCATTCCATCTTGCTCCATTATTTATTGTGACTTTTACATTAACATATATTTAATGTATAGTTCAGAATTACTTACAGGAATCACAGAATTGTAGGATTTGGAAGGGATCTCTGGAGAACATCTAGTTCAACCCCTGCTAAAGCAGGTTCCCTAGAGCAGGTTGCACAGGGTGGTGTCCAGGTGGGTTTTGAGTATCCCCAGAGAAGGAGACTACGCAACCTCTCTGGGCAGCCTGTTCCAGAGCTCTGTCACCCTCACAGTAAAGAAATTGTTCCTCAAGTTCAGGTGGAATTTCCTCTGTTCCAGCTTGTGCCCATTGCCCCTTGTCCTGTCGCTGCGTGCCACCAAGAAGAGCCTGGCACTACCCTTGATACTTGCCCCTTATGTAGTTACAAGTGTTGATGAGATCCCCTCTCAGTCTTCCCTTCTCCAGGCTGAACAGTCCCAGGTCTCTCAGCCTTTCCTCATAAGGGAGGTGCTCCAGGCTCTTAATAATCTTTGTAGCCCTCTGCTGGACTCTCTCCAGCAGTTCCCTGTCTTTCTTGAACTGAGGAGCCCTGCACTGGACACAGTGCTCCAGATGTGGCCTCACTGAGGCAGAGTAGAGCGGGAGGATCACCTCCCTTGACCTGCTGACCACACTCTTTTTAATGCACCTCAGGATCCTGTTGGCCTTCTTGGCTAGAAGGACACGCTGCTGGCACATGATCAACCTGTTGTCCACCTGGACATCTAGGTCGTTCTCTGCAGAACTGCTTTCCAGCAGGTCAGCCCCCAACCTGTACTGATGGGTGCGGTTATTCCTACCCAAGCGTAGGACCCTACACTTGCCCCGTTGAACCTCATCAAGTTCCTCTCTGCCCAGCTCTCCAGCCTGCCTGGGTCTTGCTGAATGGCAGCACAGCCTTCTGGGTTGTCAGCCACTCCTCTCAGCTTTGTATCATCAGCAAACTTGGTGAGGGTGCACTCTATCCTTTCATCTGGGTCATTGGCAAAGATGTTAAACCAGGAACTAGACCTGAAATGTAGGCCTTTGCTTTGCTCTATAAGTACCATGGTCGTAGGTTACTTTCTTTGCCTCTTCTGTAAAACTATGCTATGCGAAGGGAAGCAGCTTTAACTGGAAGTACTGAAAAAAGCATCACTGAGACATATTTTACATTCTGGTGCATGGTACAGTAACCCTGCATGAATAATGTCTGTTCATCCCACAAAAAAAAAAAAAAAAAAAAAAATCTTGAAACATGAAACTAACAACTTAAATTTTAACCAACAGTAGGCTATCACAGATATTTAGCTGTCAGCTTCTCACCAACTACAATTTCTGTTTACGATTCTAAAGTAAATATTCTGAGGATTTCAGGAAATCCTTGGTTACTTGTAAATGGTGAGACCTGTCCCCAGAGGAACCACGTTTGGGAATGGTGGACTTCCAGTGCTACTGTTTGAACTGGTCCTGGACAAGCTGGTAGAAATTTCCATTCCTGACAAAATATGGTGCATAAAATAAGAAGAGACAATAAGGTTACTAAGTCAAGAAAATCAAGATTAGGAGAACCAAACAACAAAAAAATTATTGCTGGTAGTTGTACCTGTTGTTTCATGCACATCATAGTTTTACATGAATTTGCTAGTATGTGAAAATATGAAAAAATAAAAATGGCTTTTTCTTTTGGTGAACAACTTAAAATCTAAGGCTCATCCTTGAACCCAGATTCTGTTACCATTGAAGTATACAGTATTTTGTAAATTGCTATAAGCAGACGCTGCGGTTAGCCATTGTTTTCAATGATACTTTTACTTTGTCTCCTACTAGGCCTAGTTTATCAAGGTGCCAGATCTCTGAACTTTTGTTTTTGGAACTGCAACCATGAGGAACTACTGATTTTCAAGGAGTGCCCCATGTTATTCCAGTTTTCATCCACCGTGAATTGTTTGCTCTATGGATAGGTGAACAAGAGTTTATGGCCCTTTCAGGTTAATCCTTAATGATGCCAAAATAATTCCCTCTTGATATGTAATGGATATGTACACGAATCACAATATTTCCAAGAGGTGTACAGATGTATCAACTGGCAGAACTTGTTCCAAAATACAGCAGGAATTTGTGAGCTGTGAACCTTGGCTGTGTGCTACAATTCCCTGCGTTGAATCTCTTGAGAGCTGGCAGTAATGCATAAATATAAATGATGAAAAGTTTAATAATTTGTTCAACACTATTTGCTGTGAAAATATATATTTTTTGAGGTAATACTTAACTCTACTCTCGCACTTAGACAATCTGTATTTTTCCTAATATTTTTTTAGTTTATATTAATCAAATAATAACAGTTAAAACCCTGAGATGGATCTGTATATTTTACTTCTAGTAATTATACACAAGAGAAATGTGTGTTTATTCAGAATTAATAAGCTTCACATGAGTGAAGCTTATTGAGGCTGTCTACTAGACTCCCAGGGGCATATAAGTCAACTGAATCAAATCCTCTGATGTGGTTTGGGGTTTGACAAACATGAATATGATGTCTACAATTCATGGCCCACTTAGAACAGTTTAAGATACCAAAAGAACTAAATCAAAATAATACTTCGGAAATGTATATCCAATCCTGAGTTCAGCTGGTAACTGGAGCTTTCTGTTATTGATCTCTAGTGTAATATAAACGTTATAAAGCAATATGCACCAGCATTCTGCAGTTATTTATACTGTAATCTAGAAAAAAATTGTTGAGAGGAAAAAATCACTGAGTGCAGAACTGAGCTGATATTTCAGCAGATCAAAATACATTATAAACTTCAACCTATAACATGTCCCCCTCTGTTTAAGATTTTTCAGCAGAATAATGTTTTAGGAAAAATATCTCATGTACTTGAAACAGCAAATGAGGATTGAGTCACACTTGATCTGAGGGTTAGTCTCTTGCATGTTAGTTCCTTGGTAAGTGCTGGTAGAAGTGACAGAGCACAACATGTCAGTAGATTAAAGATTTGATTACGACTGTGAGGCTAGAGTATTGTAATATCATTGTGATCACAGACGTATGAATACCTTCACCATCAACACTAGTGAATACCTTTGTGGCTTTTGACATTTACTCTTCTTCTTGGCTTCTCCTGTCATCCATCCAGACTGCATTAAAAAAGAAACTTCTTGTTTTCTTAAGGAATTTTGTGTGTCTGGCCTTGTGTGAAAGAAAGACATTTTTCTACTCCTGCCAAACACAGCTACCTCCATAATTTCTGGCTTAAGGTACACATAGACAGGGGGAATGGATGATTCAGGCCTTAACAGGTAATACAGGCTTGTTTGCAGTTTCTATATACCAGAGGTGCCAAAAAATGTATACACATTTAAAGAGATGTTATCTATATATTACTTCTCGAAGTTGAATTGAATTACAATAGCAATGTGTAGTATGACATTTGCTCAAAAGATGGTGTTCATCAAATGAATGTTAACTCCACCGTGTGACAGGCAGGACAGTCACAGAAAGAGCTTACCTCAGTGGGAATTTGCCAGGATAATGGATAGGACAAAGAAGTGCCTTTGAGTTTCCCCTACATTCTCTTTGGCTTCTACCTCTGGGGGACCTTAAAGGATGTAGTGTACCCTAGAAAACTGGCTACCCTGGTGGTACTTTGGGTAGAAATTGAAAAGGCATGCAC
Organism: Alectura lathami; assembly: GCA_013399715.1. Lineage (NCBI taxonomy): Eukaryota > Metazoa > Chordata > Aves > Galliformes > Megapodiidae > Alectura > Alectura lathami. Next base: position 192,484 of record VXAV01001326.1, read on the forward strand.
AGGGATACAAGTGGACACTTTGGTCAGGGTTGCTAAAGCTGTAGCTTGGTGTAATCAGAAGTGTCTTGATGCTGATGGTGACCACGCTGAGCACCTCTTGTAATTGCAGAAGCCAAATGTGACTTGTATTCATCTTTTGTTAATGGCATATATTGAGTATTACAATTTTAATACAGTTTAAATGTGTATACGTTGTTTTGGCATCCTCTGTATCTATTCTGGAGTGTCTACCATTCCCCTCAAGCTTGGAATCTATGTAAGTGACCTGCTATTCAGATGTACTTGTCACTCAACTTCATTTTTTCTTCAGGATCTTCCACAGAACTCATGCATTGGTTAAAGATGCTATGTGGAGACATTTTCTGATTTCATTTACAGTACTTCATGTCTCTCTACACAAAGTGTCAGTACCATTTTGACTTGACATAAAGTGGACATACAGATTTTCTAGGCAAGGATCTCATGATTGAGGATCTCATGGAAACGAATGTGACTGAATTTACTTTGTACTCTTCTCACAAACAGCTTTATGCTTAGGTGTTCATGTAATTTACTACTGTGAGTTTTAGTAGAGTGTGTTTTATAGATGCTATATTATCTGAATGTGTGTAATTTTTTATAACTTCCTATGCCATTCAGCTAGTAGCTGGAAAAAC
>VXAV01001326.1:193497-216884 GCA_013399715.1 Alectura lathami
AGAACAGTTTAAGATACCAAAAGAACTAAATCAAAATAATACTTCGGAAATGTATATCCAATCCTGAGTTCAGCTGGTAACTGGAGCTTTCTGTTATTGATCTCTAGTGTAATATAAACGTTATAAAGCAATATGCACCAGCATTCTGCAGTTATTTATACTGTAATCTAGAAAAAAATTGTTGAGAGGAAAAAATCACTGAGTGCAGAACTGAGCTGATATTTCAGCAGATCAAAATACATTATAAACTTCAACCTATAACATGTCCCCCTCTGTTTAAGATTTTTCAGCAGAATAATGTTTTAGGAAAAATATCTCATGTACTTGAAACAGCAAATGAGGATTGAGTCACACTTGATCTGAGGGTTAGTCTCTTGCATGTTAGTTCCTTGGTAAGTGCTGGTAGAAGTGACAGAGCACAACATGTCAGTAGATTAAAGATTTGATTACGACTGTGAGGCTAGAGTATTGTAATATCATTGTGATCACAGACGTATGAATACCTTCACCATCAACACTAGTGAATACCTTTGTGGCTTTTGACATTTACTCTTCTTCTTGGCTTCTCCTGTCATCCATCCAGACTGCATTAAAAAAGAAACTTCTTGTTTTCTTAAGGAATTTTGTGTGTCTGGCCTTGTGTGAAAGAAAGACATTTTTCTACTCCTGCCAACCACAGCTACCTCCATAATTTCTGGCTTAAGGTACACATAGACAGGGGGAATGGATGATTCAGGCCTTAACAGGTAATACAGGCTTGTTTGCAGTTTCTATATACCAGAGGTGCCAAAAAATGTATACACATTTAAAGAGATGTTATCTATATATTACTTCTCGAAGTTGAATTGAATTACAATAGCAATGTGTAGTATGACATTTGCTCAAAAGATGGTGTTCATCAAATGAATGTTAACTCCACCGTGTGACAGGCAGGACAGTCACAGAAAGAGCTTACCTCAGTGGGAATTTGCCAGGATAATGGATAGGACAAAGAAGTGCCTTTGAGTTTCCCCTACATTCTCTTTGGCTTCTACCTCTGGGGGACCTTAAAGGATGTAGTGTACCCTAGAAAACTGGCTACCCTGGTGGTACTTTGGGTAGAAATTGAAAAGGCATGCACAGGGATACAAGTGGACACTTTGGTCAGGGTTGCTAAAGATGTAGCTTGGTGTAATCAGAAGTGTCTTGATGCTGATGGTGACCACGCTGAGCACCTCTTGTAATTGCAGAAGCCAAATGTGACTTGTATTCATCTTTTGTTAATGGCATATATTGAGTATTACAATTTTAATACAGTTTAAATGTGTATACGTTGTTTTGGCATCCTCTGTATCTATTCTGGAGTGTCTACCATTCCCCTCAAGCTTGGAATCTATGTAAGTGACCTGCTATTCAGATGTACTTGTCACTCAACTTCATTTTTTCTTCAGGATCTTCCACAGAACTCATGCATTGGTTAAAGATGCTATGTGGAGACATTTTCTGATTTCATTTACAGTACTTCATGTCTCTCTACACAAAGTGTCAGTACCATTTTGACTTGACATAAAGTGGACATACAGATTTTCTAGGCAAGGATCTCATGATTGAGGATCTCATGGAAACGAATGTGACTGAATTTACTTTGTACTCTTCTCACAAACAGCTTTATGCTTAGGTGTTCATGTAATTTACTACTGTGAGTTTTAGTAGAGTGTGTTTTATAGATGCTATATTATCTGAATGTGTGTAATTTTTTATAACTTCCTATGCCATTCAGCTAGTAGCTGGAAAAACTGATTCCTTTGCAATCGTTTGAGTGTCTGCACCAAAGTGTGTTTAAGCAATAGAATAATAAACATTTATAGATATTCAGTTCCTTTAAATACAATTCTGCTGCATTGATTGGAATAAATTAGTATGCATTAGGTCTTAGGGAGTTAAAAATAAAAAATAATCCAATCAATTATTAAAAAAGGTGAGGTGAAGAATGTCCCTTGGCTAGCATAAAATATCCTGCTCATTCTTTTGCTCAGGTTTCACTAGGCAATCAGATTAATTTGCATTAATCATGGGTCACCACCTCTCACCTGTGAGAAATTCAAATTGAATTTCATTCACTGCTCAACACACATGCCTTGAGGATTTAAATTTAGTATATATTTATAGCAATCCAGATTAAACAGAAATCTCATTTTTAAACGGGAAGGAAGAAATTCAGTAATCTGACATTTGACCTGAAAAGGTAACAAAACTTAACAATAATGAAACAAACTTCCACCCTGCATTTATTACAGGATATTACAGGTTTTCATATCATTATTTCAAAATGTGGATAATATTTCTCTCTGTCAGCACATTCAAAATTACAATCATGGAAATTCTGAAGTTGGCATTCCATAGGGTAGTCTGAGACCTCATATTCTCTAAAATTCACTGATGAAATAAGTTTAGGGAGACCCAGCATACTTTCTTTAGTGTTTTCTTCGCATCACTGTTCCTTTGAATAAAGTTAGTATAAAGCTAGTGTGATTTGCACTTCTGATTAGCACAGAGCAGCACTAGGACATATGTTGTTCTGGCCAGCGAGGTAATGTTTGATGGGTCTTCTGTTCCAGATGTGCTGATAAAGGACTCCAAGTGGACAAAGCTGTATTTTGGAGAAGGCCAAGCAGCTCTATCCTTTACTCATCTGAACAAAGATGATGAAGGTTTATACACCCTGCGAATGGTTACAAAAGGTGGAGTGAGTGAATGTAGTGCATACCTGTTTGTAAGAGGTAAGGTTTTCACCTCTTCTTGGGACAAATCAAAAAGAGCAGTAGAAAGAGCAGTTTTATTAAAGAATTGTATGTAATAAATGAAGCAGAACTGGCATTACAGTATTTCATAGTCATTTGATTTATATAGTAGTCTGTGCTAGAAACAACATAGTTGTTTTACATGAGTGGGGAGCTTCAAGAGGAGCATACTTCTTCCTGCAGAAGCAAGTAAATCATTCTTGTGAAGAAACAGCTTGTTTCTTTCTTCACTGTCTCCTTTCCTGAAAGGGAAGAAACACCTTTGCATGCTACCAGTCCTCACTATGATTATTTTATCTATAGAGATTGCCAAGTGGGGGTGAGCCTTGTTGGGCATTCTTACATTCTGTGCCTGGCATTAGGAGAAGGCACAGGAGAAAGCAAAAGGAATATTCCCACTGATATACTAGTCACAATCAGCTCAATAATCAGAGAAAAAAAGCAAAGCAGGAAATTAGCTCATTGAAGAAATACAGTTTTCATAAGAGACATAGCCAAAAGGAAGATAAATGTTTTGAAATAGAATAAAGGTCAGAATTTGCCTTCACGTTTGCATGCACAACTCTTAGTGAAGGGAGAACGAGCTCCCACATGCACCTCTGTGCAAAGCTTAGTTTTCCCTTTTATTTTTATTTTTTTTTATTTTTTTCTGTTGAAGGCTTAGAAGTGCTTTCATTCTTTTAAATACAGTGGACAACATGTTCAGCGCTCCAGACTGGAGCAGCCAGACTGAAGCAATAGGAGCTGCACTAATTTTAAACCTACAGAGATCTGGTCTGGTCTCGGAAATGTAACGTACTTGTCTTGCAGATGCGTTTTCCAGACAGTTCGTGTGGAATTGGGGAACATGGATGTTTTTTTGAGTGGCTGAGGTCCATTCTCCTCACAGGACTAGCTCATGGTCTCAGAAATTTTTCTTGGAAGGGAGAGAACTTTACTTGTTAGGAGACTCCATTAGGAGTTTTGGGAATGTATGAGTCAATACCTCAAAAATGAAACCACAAAAGAATATCTTAATGAAAAGACATTCATTACTTAAGCCAGTCCGTACTGTAAGAATTTGTATAAAAAGTAGCCTTAGAAATGAACCAGGAGTTTGATAAATTTTCATTCCTTAAGAGATTATTTTCCTCAGCTATGGGTTTGTTAAAAAGTACCTTGGTCTGATAAGTAAACCAATGAGCTACAGCTTTCAGTAGGAAAGAGCAAAAACACATGTCGTAGTAGGACTTTTAATTCCTGTGAAAAGTAATATAGGTTTGATGCTTAGGCTGTTTCCAGAACACTTTTATCCGTATGGAGAGAGAGATACGGGCCTGATTCATTCATGCAGTGAATTAGTGCAGGATGAAAACTTTTGGTTCCCATTCGTGTAAAAGACTAGTGACCTGAAAATCTTCACTTTTGCCTTTGTTGTTAAGGAGTCACAGTCAAAGCTGATTTAATTTTATTTGTTATCCAGATGCTGATGCATTGATTGTGGGAGCACCAGGGGCACCGATGGATGTTGAATGTCATGATGCTAACAGAGACTATGTCATTGTTACCTGGAAACCACCAAATACAACCACTCAGAACCCAGTCATTGGATATTTTGTTGACAAGTATGTAATTTTGTTTATTGCCATAACCACATACATTCTGAAGACTAAAAATGCCATTATATTCTTGAGTACTTTTGCAGACCCCAGGCTCTGTTGAATTACTGGAATGTTTTCTGGCACGCTTTTAGCCCTGATTGATCTAGTACTTTCCCAGGCAATTCTGGGCACTGTTTGGAAGTTAGCAAGGACCAGGAGCTATTCCCAGTAATCATTTGCAAGCATCCACACTTTGTCAGACAATGAAAACATTCAACAGCATGGATGTGGCCAAATCAGAGAATGAGCCCTGGCACTAATTAATTTATAGGATCAGAATTCATGGGTATCTTGAATTAGATTTAGTCTTTTTAATCTGTATGCTGCAAAGAAATCTACAAATTATTACAGTATCTTTTTATTTTGGCCATAGCTGTGTTATATCAGGGGCTTGAGGCATAGGCTCTGGGGAGCTGATGGTTTACATCAGAATGGCAATTGTAATGGCAACTTGCTTCCAGTCTACTCTTCTCTTTGCTGGGCTTTCAGCTCAGTGCAGGCAGCCCAGGATCAGATCCCAACTGTTATTTTGCATCTCTCTTCCACTGAAGTGCATGCTTGCCCCTTGCAGCTGGGGTAGAATATCTCATCTTTAGTGTTTGAAGCTGACAGTCAACTAAAAACATTACTGAAATGATTTCACACTCTACACTTAAAGGCAACATTTGCAGTTCATGGCTATTTGCTACCCTGTAATTTGGAGTAGTTCAGAGACAACTGTCTGGGAATTGCTGGAAAATGTTGACTTGTGAATAGCAGTGAGCATGAGGAAATTAATATAAAACCTGGGGGCGCTACCAGTTATATTCAATTTGTGCAGTGCATAGATCATAGGAATATTTCATTTATTTTGTGTACAATCTAGCCAGCTGTTCTTTTTGATATTTGGCTTGGATTACTGCAGTGCCAAGTAGCCCTTGATCTTGACCCTGTTTTTGACAGTACTGTCAGGGCAAAAGGCAGTCTTCACCATGAAAGTTTATAGTAGTACTAGACAAAATAGATATGCACATACAAGGGAACCAGTATAAGGATATCACTATGCTTCATGATGACGTCTGCACTTGGTGGCCAAACTATTGTCAGAGCAAAAAGCATTCTTGCTTAAAAATATGTCAAGAAAGAGATAGAAGAGGTTAGGTGAAAGCTGCAATTTCAGCATGTTCTATAGAGATGCATATTAAAAATAAAAGTGAATAACTTGCACCTTATATGACAAGACAGAAAACTAAATGGAAAGGAAGCAGAGAGAGTTGACGAGGACAAAATAAAAACAACCATGCATAAAAAATGACCTTTGCAATTGCATTATGAATAAATATGAGCAAGGTCAGAACTCGTCTGATCAGAGGAAAGCATATAAAGTTTGTGGCTTTCATTAATAAGCGATATAATTTAGTCCCTCAACTTAATGAGGGTGGTTTTTGTTCTTCTGACTTTGTGTGTGTAGGATGCTGTATTTTTATTGTGGGATGACTCTAATAAATGCTGTCTTCTGTTACTCCCAGATGTGAAGTAGGTTTGGAGAACTGGGTCCAGTGCAACGATGCACCTGTAAAAATCTGCAAGTATCCGGTGACTGGTCTTTATGAGGGACGGTCTTACATATTCCGTGTGAGAGCAGTGAACAGTGCTGGCATTAGCAGGCCTTCTCGAGTCTCTGAACCAGTTGCAGCTCTTGACCCTGTTGACCTGGAAAGAACACAAAGTAGGTTGTGGGATGCTGGAACACGTTGAGTATTTAATCTTACTTTTTTTTTTTTTTTTTTTTCAGATTCTCTTTGCTTAGTTAAACTAAGGAGCAACATTTACTTCTTCCATTGAATATCCCTTTAGTATCTCACTAATTTCAAGGTGGTGGGTATAACTGGAATGGCAAGGTCCACATGCACAATTTGTCAGGACCGGGGGATTCCATCTCAGTTATATCTGGTTTTGCTTAGCATTAAATATAAACAATATAAATTATTACANAGCCTCCATATTTTTTGGCAGTAACATTTGAAAAAGGAATTGAATATATCTGCTTTAGTTATGAATTCACCAGCTGACGGATTGTTGTATTTATCCACATCTTCTGATCCACATCTGTGATTCTGTGATCTTTTATTTTATTTTTTCACCTCAGGGAAGTGCCAGTTCTGGCACAAAGCTCCCCTGCCACAGGTTGGGGGTATCTGATATTGTGACTTTTCTGGCAGATGGAAAAAGTCAGTCTAATTTAAAAATTCTTTCTGAAAGCTGGTCTTGTGCTAAAGGCCACTGCAATCTGCAGAGGAGCCTTCTGAGAGCTTCTCCTTGAGCAGAGTAAGCTGTCTTCCTTTGGGGACTACTTTTATTCCATATATCATAAATTTGTGCACCTTCTGTTTTGTGTGCTTCTTTAATGCGGAAGGGGGTTAAACGCATTATAAAGATGGCAGAGCACTGTCCCAATGTTGCTTGTAAAACTTGAGCTGAATATGCTGTTTCCATTGGCATTATGACTAATTCCTAGAGTAAAAGTCCAAATCATGATACAATTGTTTATCAATCTGTGACAGGACTGAATAAATCTATTGTGACTATCATTCTTACTTTTTAGCACATCTTTAATAGTACTGTCTATCTGGATTTACCTATGAAAATTGAGTGAAGCAGTGTATGACTTTGAGTTTATTCCATCTGTGGAAAGACTCAATAACAAAGTTATGGAAATAGAGGTATACAGGCTTTTGAATAATTGATGAACAGCAATTTGCAAAATTTGTAAATATATTAAACAGATTCAAGAAACTAACTGAATATTTTGCTTAACAGCTATTCATGTGGATGAAGGGAGAAAGATTGTTATCAGTAAAGATGACCTTGAAGGTATGTTGCTTTTCTATGATTTCAGTCCTTCTGTTTGTATGCCAGAAATTTAGCATTATAATTTGAAACAGCATAAAAGGAAATCTGCCTAGTGAATAAACACTTTATAATATTAATATAGTCAGATATTTTGGCTTGCAAGCCTGAGAGAACACAAGTGAAAGGTAACGGTCTAAGAGGACAGACAGCATCACACTCTTGACTGCACTAGTTGCATTATGTGCTGACAGGTCTCATCACCTTTTTGCTGTGGCTAGTGCTAAGCTGTGTTTAAACAACTGAACATTGATTTGGTCACCCACATTTGCTTTCCACTTGTCCTTCTGGGAGATATAGTTTTTTAGACTGAATTTGGTACTGAATTTGAATTTGACGGACTAAACATTATTTTTCGTTAGGGGAACTGTAGAAATCACTGCCAAGTTCTAAGAAAAAGCCTGAATTTCTTACATCTTTTGTTGTTTCTTTACCTGGTGATTTTTTTTTTTTTTTTTTGACTTGGATAATTGTCTTCTTTTCACTTAAACTGTCAAAAATGTTAACTGTAATGGCTGAGAAAACAAAAAAAATCTGCCTGCTGTCTTCAGCAAAGTAAGCTTCTAGAGTTGTAACTCCAATAATAACATAATAAAAAAGAACAGGTGTAATTGAATTGAGAATTAGAGGCTAAAGGATTTCTCCAGTGCACATGCAGGAAAGATGAAATTTCTGTATTTTGATTACAGTAACCTAAATGAATTTATGTTGATATTATAGGATCAGAATCACATTATTAAATGGTTATTTTTAATGCTTAATATTATTTTTTTGACTGTAAGTTGGCAATTTTGTCTGAGACTCATCTGATCCATGTACCTTTCTTAAAGAAAAAGAGTATCTGTAAGGAATCAAATATTAGAAAACATTGAGAAAGAATAGATTTTCTTGGATATGTCAGTTTACTTTTAAAAAGTCTGGTTTTGATTAAGAAATTGGTAAGATGGGACAACTTTAGTGTGCATTTTGAGCCTTGTAGATTCTAGAGATGTTATGTTTATAAATAAAACATCACTTCCATGATTTAGAGATTACTATTAAAACAGTTTTCTCTTTTTTAGTGTCTAATTCTGAAAGTTTAGAGGGTATATACTCCCTGCTGGTATGAGAAATGATTAAACTGATCTTAAAAGAGTGAAACCTTTTGCTTTCTTAATTTTAAGTCATAAAAAATACAATATTTGCAGGTATCTGCTGAATTGCTGTTTCTGAACTGTTATCAAGAATACGCTTCTTCAGGGATGTGTAGCTATGCCTGAAGCTTTCTCTCATAGGTCTGAGCTGTTCCTATACAGTGTTGTTTACACTGTTGTAATCCCACTGGCATGGAAACTGGCTTGTTCTCATGCTGTAGGGGGTGATAGTGGACACAGAGGGCCATGCTGAATTCCTCCAGCCTGGCACAGAGCACAGGTCCTGCCTCACCTTCCTGGTAACCCTGCAGAGCAAGTGGGGAGAGGGATTTGATTAGGCCACTCCAACTGATGAAGTGACCAGAGGGCTGTTGACATCTGTAAACCTGTGATCCACGGTGTTTAGAAGTGCTTTAGACTATACGGGCTGGTAATATCATCCCATTTTATTGTTAACAGGTTCTATTTCCTTTTCTGCTTTCCGCTTTGTTTTAAGCTGTGTTTCTCCTTCCTGTATTTCCCTTGCAGACATCTTCTAGCCTAAGTTCTTGTATTAACACATTGGACTTCTGTCTTTGATCAAAATATATATCTTACTTGCATATAGAGAGGTTTTTTCCAAGGCATTCTGCCCAGGAGATAAAAATAATTCAAATGTGATCAAAGAAAAAAAATGTGAGAAATGCATAGATTTCAGGGACATATTTAACTTTTACCAGAGAAGTAAATAACTAACAACATTCCTCAAAATGGAGCTGAAATGAGCAAGTGGACTGCATGGATGACACTGTAGCTGAGACTGTGCTGCAGGGTGGGAGGTCAGAAAGATGAGCTGTAGCATGAGCTGACTCCAACGTTAATCTGCTGTTTAACACTCGCTATGCTTATTACTCTTACAGGAGATATTCAGATTCCAGGCCCTCCCACCAATGTTCATGCTTCAGAAATCAGCAAAACATATGTTGTGCTCAGCTGGGATCCACCTGTTCCCCGTGGCAGGGAGCCACTGACGTATTTCGTTGAGAAGGTACTGTACTGTACAGAGGCATTTGAATATAAGGGATTTCATTGCCACATGCAATTATATTCAACTAGATTTTAGACCTGCAGAATGAACAATGAAACTAACACTTTCTTACCTCTCACTGGATTTGGTAATGGGATGTTAGAGAGGCATGGACAATCAAATATCTTATTACACGATTTAATGAATATTGAAATTCAAGGTCTAGGAAAAAGGATACCCCTGTGCAATTTGCTTACTGCTGTATAAAATGATAAGAAACTACATGTGTAAACTAACAGTTCAATGGAAAAAAGCCATCTTAGATTCCACATCCCTACAGGCATGACCTCATTAGGCCTCACCTGGAGTACTGTGTCCAGGCCTGGGGTCCCCAGGACAGAGGGGATGTGGAGCTGTTGCAGCGGGTCCAGAGAAGGGCCAGCAAAATGATCAGAGGGCTGGAGCACCTCTGCTATGAGGAAAGGTTGAGGGAGTTGGGATTGTTCAGCTTGGAAAAGAGAAGGCTCCGGGGAGACCTCATTGCGGCCTTCCAATACTTGAAAGGAGCTTACAGGCAGGAGGGGGACCGACTTTTTGCACGGGTAGGACAATGGTAGGACAAGGGGGAATGGGCTAAAGCTGAAAGAGGGGAGGTTTAGGTTGGACATCAGGAAGAAATTCTTTGCTGAGAGAGTGGTGAGGCGCTGGCACAGGCTGCCCAGAGAAGTTGTGGCTGCCCCATCCCTGGCTGTGTTCAAGGCCAGGCTGGATGGGTTCCTGGGCAGTTTGATCTAGTGAGCTAGTGGCTGGCAGCCCTGTCCACGGCATGGGTGTTGGAACTAGATGATCTCTGAGGTCCCTTCCAACCCAAGCCATTCTATGATTCTCTGATTCTCTGATTCTATGATTCTATGATTCTATGACTGCCAGACTGCAGCTTGCCTGTATTAAAGAGAATGTTATGATAATCCTGCATGATCATAAACAGTGAGTCATAAATTGACCCTCACTTTTCTTTTTGCATACTTACCACACCCTCACCTATAACCTGATATTTCCAGTTTATCCCCTGTAAGACCAATAGAGACGCAGATGTCTGTCTTAGGTTCACTGTCGGCTGGTTGGCTTCATGGTTGCCTTCCTCTTCCCTTGAACTTGGTAGGGAACTTTTCGGTGATCACAGTAGGAGAAGTTTGTTCTTCTCCCATGTAGGCAACTAAGATTTAGATACATCTGTCCTGGAGCCAGGTATCTAAATTAAGTATGTTGAGATATAGCCAGAGGTCATAGTCTTTCCTCCTTGCTACAAAGTTTCCCCATCACTTCAGTAAGTAAATTGGGCCTCATGCCTGACCTCTACATACCAGGCTATATTTAGTTTTTATGAATAATGTCTCCAACATATGCTTCCTTAATGATGCACAGACAGTGAAACCATCCATAAAACTGCCCCACATTCAGTTTCCATCCTGAATATTGTGGAAGCATTTTCTTAGGACCTTACCATGCAGTTGTTTTCTTCTCTAAAACTGTTCATCACGTTTCTTTGAAGTTCATTCCCCACTTTTGGAAGCCTACCATCTTGCTCTTTCCTTCTCAGTCAGTTTGAAATTTCCACTTCCGAAGTTCTTCATCTCTACATTATTCAGCATCCATAATTTGCTGGGTGTTGAAATAATAGGTGTAAAGTGAAGCCCACTGGATTTCCTACTAAGCATGTTTATGATCTCTACCACTCTGCTTTTCACTTTCAGGAAAAGTAATGGAAATTTCCGTAGAAAAAAGTACAGAGGGTGTCAAAAATATATATACATTCCTTTCTTAGAAAGGAAAAAACTGTATTGAAATTGTAATACTCAATATAGACTGATAACAAAAGATGAATACAAGTATGTTTGACTTCTGCAATTACAAGAGGTGCTCGAAGTGGTTAACATCAGCATCCAAACACTTCTGATTACAGCAAACTACTGCTTTAGCAACGTTGACCAAAGTGTCCACTTGTGTCACTGCGCATATCATTTCAATTTCTTCCCGAAGTACGGCCAGTGTAGCTGGTTTTCTGCGGTACGCTACATCCTTTCAGGTCCCCCAGAGGTAGAAGTCAAGGGGTGTTAAGTCAGGAGAATGTGGGAGAAAATTAATCACACCTCTTCATCCTTTCCATTGTCCTGGCAAATTCTCACTGAGGTGAGCACTCATGTCTCAGTGGAGGTGCGGTGGGACACCATCTTGTTGGAAGTAAAATCAATCATTCACAAAATGTGTATGGATTGCAGGTAAAATGGAGGTGCATAGCACGTCTAGGTACACTTGACCAATAAAGGTACTTTCAAAAAAGAATGGTGCAATTAGTCCCCTTAATGACAGTCCGCACCAGATGTTGAGGCCCAGTAAACTGACTTCTTTTTCCACATAAATGTGTGGATTTTCTGGAGCCCAATACACACAATTATGTTGGTGATGCCAACATTCATTTGATTAACGCCATCTTTTGAGTGAATGTCATACTACACATTGCTGTTGTAATTCTATTCAGTTTCAGAAAGTGATACATAGATAACATCCCTTAAAATGTGTATACATTTTTTGGTACCCCGGTATCATTTTTTTCTTTATGCAACAAAATATCTTGTCACTGCTTCTTTGTACTTCTTCTCGGATGTAGACATCTGCTCTTATCTAAAAATTTCATGCAAAATAAATTAATCATTTTGAACCATCTTCTTGTCCTATATTTATACATCAACTGAAAGGTAAGTTTTGGTTACTGACCATGTTTTCCAGAAAAAAAAAAAAAAATAGTAGTATTAAAAAGCATTTCACGAGCATCTCGCAGCAAGTGTGGGATTTACCTTACTTTTAGCTGTCTATAAATTAGAAGTCTACATCTGACCTAGTTACCTACACTTTCCTATAGTGATGAAGGAAAAGTTGGAACTCGGTCTGTATTAGATAACTACTGATGGATGAGATGTGGCCTGACAATGACTGTTTGTTTCCAGAATATACAGAACTCATCAAGATGAAAAGCGCAGATGTAAATTTCTATGGAGTGGACACTTGCACTTAGTTGAATTTCAGTATTAGTATGAATTAGAAAATGTATGCATCTGCATGTTTCACAGGAATAGCTTTATATAGCTTCAGAAACGCTATACAGGAGTGGCAGTGAGGAATAAATGATTCTTAAATGCCAAACTTACTGAGGGAAAGTGAGAATGAGGACTAAAAGGTTATTAGAAAAAGATGGTTCATTATACTAATTAATACCTGTCTCTAAAATCTTTGGCCTATAAATAACTTATATATGTGAGTAGTCTAATCAGTTCATAGGTGTATGGTTTTTTATTTTTGCTTTGCACAGCTTTGTTAATTTAGGAAAACAAGATTTTTTATTAATTTATTTCAAGTAAAGAAATCTCAGTCCTGCAGAACAAAAAAGAATTTTTAAAGGCCTCAAGAAACACAAAATGAAAGCGAGTTCCCCATGCTGCATAGCCATATTCCCTTAAAGCATTCTTTAACAGATAAATCGAATCAAACTACAGAGTAAAAAGTGATGTTGTTTCTTGCCTCTGTGAAATTCAAAAGAAAAATTTAACTTTTTTCATGCACAAAGTAAAATACATGGCAAAATAATGTTCTTTTCATATTTTCCATCTTCTTACTAAGGAAGAAAAAAGGATGTTACATTTCAGAAGGTGAATTCAGTAGCTTTGAAAAAGATCTTGATATATGGGCTCCAGCTGTTTACCTTTTTATTATTTATCTGTAATAAGCCTTATTATGTACAGGATAGTTTCCAAGGACCCATGAAACATCCATTCTCTAAGAAGTCTGCAGCCTATCAGGTTTTGTTCGTGGACTCTCTGCTCCAAATTTTATGAAAATTTAATTTTTATGCATGTTTCTGTGTTGGAAGGCAATTTTATTTAAGCTTTTTACTGGGCACTTGTGTTTTACTAAAATCACTGAAATACAACATGACTAATCTTTGTTTTGGGTCAACAGATTGTCTGGGGAATCTAATTAGCAGCAGAATTTTCTCAGAGTGCTGGTTTGCTGGCTCTCTTCTAAGCGCAGTTATGATGCTAACAAGCTCAGCTACTATACCAAAAACAGTATAAGTGGGAATATTCAAAAGCAATTATTTAATTTGATGAATGCTTTCAGAGACATGACCTTACACAGAAGAGCACATCAAGATGTGGTAGTGAGTAAAGTAACTTCCCCCCTGCACCTTTCTGCCAAATCTGTGTTAGGACTTGCTTTATGCTGAACCTTTAGGTGTTCAATTGAATTTTGCAGGATACCAGTCTTTTCAGACCACTCATTGTTGACCACTCATGATCCTAACTGAAGGTTTGCTATATGTACAAGAGTGAAATCTAGACAGACAGACAGACAGGGAGACAGTGAAGTAGTCAGACCTTTCCTGTAGAATCATTGAATGCATTAGCTATGAGAATTTGCAGGCATTTGAGAATGGTCTTCCTCCTTTAGTTCATGAACGAATTCATGACACAATGCAATATAGTAATGTTTACTTTTTGACAGTTCCCAGAACTGATTTTCAGCTTTTTTTTTTTTTTTTTTTTNTTTTCCAGTCCATGGTTGGCAGTGGAACCTGGCAAAGAGTCAATGCACAAGTTGCTGTGAAATCTCCTCGCTATGCAGTGTTTGACCTTGCAGAAGGAAAATCATATGTCTTCCGAGTCTTGTCAGCAAACAAGCATGGCATCAGTGATCCATCTGAAATCACAGAACCTATTCAACCACAAGATGCTGTTGGTAAGTCATTAATTGTAAGGCATTATTATGAAATAGAGTTGACATATAAATATAAACATACAACTATCATTATAATTAGATTAGTGTCATTGCAATGATAGTAATAAAATTCATTTGTGTTCAATACTGAAGAATTTCAAAAAGAACAAGCTGTTTAATTTTGAAAACATTCCAAAATTTTTGTAATGATCATGTCCTGTTGCTGAGAACAATAATTGCCAAAAAGTTAAATGAATTTTAGTTAGTCATTCCTCAGAGTGCTCTGCATATATGACTTGTCAAAAAATAAGATAACATGGGTTAATCACTGACTTAGATGTCTGACTCAGGTTTATATATTAATTCTCTACAGTTTCAACTAGATAAGGTAGCCTTTCCTTTCTTTCCTAGTATTCTAAGTTGCAAATTACTGCTCATGCAAAATTCCTGTGGCATTCAGATGAGTAGATTTCAATGATGTGGGTGAAGACATCTTCATACTCAGTGGTAACATTCCAAATGAAAATGAAGTGTGTATTTTGGGGCCACATTCAACCACACAAGTGAAAATTTAGGGAGTTGTTGTTCATCCTATTGCTCAAATATTTGGTCTACAGGCTCATATATCGACAGCTGTCACCTTCAGAACCCACAACTTATTAGTACACTGCTAGAAGAGTGAGAAATTATTATAATATGTGATAGACCACAGTGCAATAGATGTTGATAGATGTAGCCTTCTTAACATTTACCAAAATTTGAAAAATGCAGCCCACTGCCTTTAGCTTGGTCTCTAACTACACAAAATGAAAGATCTTTTGCTTTAATGTATTCTTGATTTGATGTTTCATTAATGCATATAAATTATTTAAACTGTTCAACTTTCCCTAAGGTAGGAAAGAAAAATACTGTATTTATTTAACTTAGTACAGAAAATAGGTGACTCCTTAGGGGTTAACATAAGAATTTCTGAATAAATCATAGTTATAGTTGAAAGCAGAAAGCAGAAGATCCTATTTTAAAGAGAAACTGCAGGAGTACTATCAGAGGTGGAGTTAACCACCTGAGTGGTTATTCATCACTCACATGGCTTCATTTAGTTGCTGTCACACAGCACAGTTTGGCATTCCTGAGGGTAGCTGAGATAACTTCATGGGGCTGCTAAATATTACTTCTCTCTTGAGCAGAAACTGGAGGGCAGAAGGGGTAGGCTAGGCCATCCAAAATGACTCAATTGAATTGAGTGGTAAAAGTGGATTGAATGTGAAGTTGACATGTAAATTTAAGTATCTCCATATAGACATCTTCAGGTACTCTATTTACCTCTCCTCTCACTGAGGTGAGGGGAGCCTGGAGGATAAATTGGCTGACCAGCCATGGGATATTTACACTGGGGTGAGATGAATCATACTCAACACTCTACCAAGCACTGGTCAGTTCAATTGTTCAAACAGATACTGAATTATAGAATGGCTTGAGTTGGAAGGGACCTGGAAGACCATCTAGTTCCAACCCCTCTGCCATGGGCAAGGTTGCCACCCACTGGATCAGGCTGCCCAGGGCCCATCCAACCTGGCCTTGAGCACCTCCAGGGATGGGGCATCCACAGCTTCTCTGGGCAGCCTGTGCCAGTGTCTCACCACTCTCTGAGTAAAAATTTCCTCCTAATATCTAATTTAATTCTTCCCTCTTTTAATTTAAAACATTCCCCCATGTCCTATCACTATCGGAATGTGTAAAAAGCTGGTCTCCATCTTTTTATAAGCTGCCTTTAAGTGCTGAAAGGCTGCAATTAGGTCTCCCTGAAGGCTTCTCTTCCCCAGGCTGAACAACTTCAGTTGGATACAGTTGGCTTTCTGGTCTGCAAGTGGATACTGCTGGCTCACATCAAGCTTTTTGTACACCAGAATCCCCAGTCCTACTCTGCAGGGCTGCTTTCAGTGTGTTCTTTTCCCAGTCTGTACTCATGTCTGGGATTGTCCTACCTAGCATTAAGTGACTTGTAGTACCTTTTGAAATGCTTTCTGTTTGCCATTTCGGAGGGGTGCAGGTGTTCACTATCTACTGAGCCAGCTCCAGGAAGAAGTCTCAGATGCTCTAAAATGGTAGTAAACGAGTTTGCTTAGGCAACAGAATTAAGCTCTCAATCATTGTTTATAAACTAGCTTAAGAACATGTGTTAGTAGGCATTTACACATAAACTGCTAAAGCTACCTTTATCTGAAACTGATGCTTGATGTTACTTGCTGCTGTACCATGTACTTACACAGTATAATACTGTTATGTTTCTCAGTCTCAAAATAAAAAAATACTTACACACTATACTAACTGAAAACATGTTGCATTTCTTTTATTTCATATTTCTTGCTTCAGCTCTAGTTCAGTGAAATATATACATTTGAGGAAACTAAAATGCCTTCGATAGGCAAATGGTGGATTCCTCTCAACTTACCGTGAAAGGCTGACACCTCCTCTGTTCCTGGTGTTATGATAGCTCAGATAGATATTTTGCGGTGTGCAGGCTGAGCTGACCATCACTAACCAGGGCATTATGTTCCCATTTCGATATTGATGTTTCTGCTTCTATCTATGCACATTCAGAGTATTTAGATGAACATAAATCAACAGCGAACTTCCACTGCATGTAAAGTGAATTGTGTGCTATGCTGCTTTGGGAAGGCTGTGGAAAACAGATTGAAGAAAGCTTTATCCACCTCTGCTTAGTGCTGCTGAGGTTGGTCCTGGAGTACCAGTTCCAGTTTGCGCTCCCTGGGTTTAGAGGCATGCAGAGGAACTGGAGAAGTCCAGTGGATGGCAACTAAGATGGCCAGGATCCTAGAGGCTATGACCAATGAAGAGAGGCTGAGACACCTGGGTTTTAGTCTGGTCAGTTACGAAGATGATTGTGCCAAACTGTTCTCAGCAATGCTAGATGGGGAAACAAGAGGCAACAGCCATAAACTGTAGTTTAGCAGATTAAGGTTGGACAGTGCTTTCTTGGTGAAAAAGGTACAAGAGTGCAATATTGGAACAGGTTATGCAGGAAAGCTGTGGAATTGTCAGAAGCTTTCAAGACTCAAACAAAGCCAAGACTGATCCAGCTTAGCATTGGTGATAGTTCCACCAGATGACAGCATGGAATAGAACCCCCAATATCCCTTCCAACCAACATTCCTATGCTTCTGTGAAATCCTTCTAGCTAAGATTAGCTAAGCACTTATCATTCTTTACTGCAAGTCAAGAAATGGAAAAATAATTTATAAACATGTATACAGAAGTATCCAGACAAGTGACCTACTTATAGCAAAACAAATATACTAAAATGTAAATCATATATCAATATTAATATAGCAGAAAAAATTGTAGCAAAAGTAATTAAATATGGTAAAAGTGTACAGTGTTGAGTCTACTTTCACTTATTTTTATTTTTACATGTAACATAATAGTACATATTTTTCTCTTTTTCTTAGTTGTCCCATCTGCACCTGGTCGGGTAGTGGCCACAAGGAATACAAAAACATCAGTTGTAGTTCAATGGGATAAACCAAAACATGAAGAGGATTTGTACGGCTACTACATTGACTATTCTGTGGTGGGATCCAATCACTGGGAACCTAGTAACCATAAACCTATTAAATATAACAGGTATTGACAATACTTCTGTATTTGGGGAAATTTAAAACCAGTAGTTTGTTTTAGTTCTGTTTATGTGCTAAGCAATGGTATTATCATGGGATGTGAATGCTGAAGGCGTGTAAGGAAATGAGCATCTGCAGACTCTGAGCTAAACTTTCCTGGGCAAACTTCTCCTGCCCCCACCCACCTTTCTATTTTATCCAAATGGGAATCATTTTTGTCTGTTCAATTAGTAATAAAAGAAGGTTCTATAAGCATGATTCTGTATGGTTTGAGCATGAGTGAGCATAAAATGAATGCCTTAAAGTCTCAGTTGTGTTATGGAGTCAACAGACCTGCTGCACATGAGAAAAAGTATGAGGAGGATAGGATGCTCAGAAGCTTTCCACGTTGTTTCCTCCAGGAGCTCATAGTACATAAACATCAGGGAAAAGAGGGTAAGCTGTTTCTGCTATATGCATGGTGGGGAAAGCGTTTTTGTTGCTCACATTGCTGTGCAGGAAATCAAAGTGTCTAGTCCCAGAAATATCAGGGCTACCTGACCTGCTACATCTGTGGATAAAGGACAGTAGCTCCTTTTCCTAGCTCTCCTGTCAAAATGCTAGACTTCTGACGATTTCTTACTGCCTCGTGAAAATATCACATTTAATTTGTTGTTCTTCTGGTAATTTTATTTGTGACAATCATGCTTACTTTTGTATCACCAAATCACTCATCAAATGCAAAGTTTACAGAATCAGACAGAATCACAGAATGGTTGAGGTTGGCAGGGACCTCTGTCTCCATCTGGCCCAACCCCTGCTCCAGCAGGGACACCCAGAGAGGGATGCCCAGGACCATATCCAGGTGGCTTCTGAAGATCTGCAAGGAGGAGACTCCATAGCATCTGGGCAACTGTGCCAGTGTTCCATTACCTGTACAGCGCAGAAGTGCTTCCTGATGTTCAAATAGAACTTCTGTGTTTCGTTTTGTGCTCATTGCCTTTTGTCCTCATTGTGGTTTAACCTGGCAGACAGCTATGCACCACACAGCCTTTCACTCACTTCCCCGATCCCAGTGGGATGGGAGAGAGAATCAGGAAAAACAAAGCAGAACTTGTAGGTTGAGATAGGTAGGACTTGTAGGTTGGACTCTCTCCAGCATGTCCATGTCTCTCTTAAGTTTAGATGTGTAATTTATATTTTCTTATGGGTATATAACAAGTACAGTATATCGTTTGGTATATTTGTCAGTTACTAGTTAATTTTGAGTGACACTATATTCTGCTGAATCCCTTGATCAAGCAGTCAAGGAATTAGATCAAAGAAAAAGTAGAGACTAACAGTTGGTCAAAGGGCTAGGGACAGCACAAACAAGAAAACATTGAATTTGTTCAGTGGTGAGTACATCGTACTATAGGATAGTTCGGACAATTCTAATGCTGCAGTAATTGCCTAGAACCTCAGAACATAACTGAAAGCTACTTTGGATGGTTACTATGAAAATAAAGTGAAAAATATAGTCTCTTCCAAGAACAGATTAGAATTTGTCAAGCCAATGCTCACATGAAATATGCAACATTTTGCATGATTCTACCCAGTGGATCAGCAATAGCATTTTAATATGAGTCATATGACACTTTTTTTTTAAATTTATTTTTCCAGGGTTACATCCAATTAAATTGTACTGAATCATATTATATTTCATTTTCCTTCTTGGAATTATTTTCCTTTATGAAGTATTCATGAAGTTGAGCTTATTGTTGCCAAGATTTCATGTTACAGTACAGAATGTTTCCTATAAGATGTATAAAGTAATGTGATGTAATTTTTTTTTAACCCAGGTTTGTTGTTCATGGTTTGGAAACTGGTGAACAGTACATCTTCCGTGTGAAAGCTGTGAATGCAGTAGGATTCAGTGAAAACTCACAGGAGTCGGAGGCTATAAAAGTTCAGGCAGCCCTTAGTAAGTATGATTCTGTGCAACTCAGCTTCTTGTTTTTTTAATTAGTTTCATATTTTCAGCAACCAGATCCTTTGGTCTCATTTGCAATAACAGTGTATTTTATAGCCATGGAACACATCTTCTCACTGAAGTTGATGCTCTGGCATGTGGCTGTTTTACAGAGAAAAGGTGATATTAAAAAAAAGTTATTCATAAAGTCTTAGAAATATTGGGTCAGATTCATTATAATGCCCAGGCTGCCTGCAGTTCCTCAGCTGTAAGAAAGAAACTGTAAATCTTGATTAAGTTAGACAGTAGCTTCTGGTTTACTTGGAACGGTGAAAATCAGTTTAGGATGGAATTTGCTCCATTTAGAAGAGTTTTAGGAAACTTTATTACCATGTGGCTGGACCAAACAGAAAATTGCCTTTGGCTGCTCCAGGTCAGAGAGCAGTCTACCTCCTCTGGTACTCTGCAAGCAAAATTCCTGTGTGAGAACAATCCGCTGTTCTCCCTTCATTGGGAGTGATACATGGCGAGTGGAGGGCTGAAAAAATATTTAAAACAGGCAACACAGATCTGGGCAATTATCATTTTGCACAGTTTCAGTTTCTTACTGAAATACTTAAAATGGAAGAACTTCTCCCAACCTGAATGACCTCCACCTCTTAGAGAAGAAGACCAACAAGCATCCTTATCAGAAATAATTCTCTAGAAGATTTACAATTCAGAATAGATATTAGGGGATGCCTTCTTAACTTTGGATGAGATGTTAATGACAAACCTACTCTTCAACTTTTTTTTAGGACGAAGTGTGTCTCATATGGGTAGGTGGGACACAAACACTTTTATGTTTGTCACCCATATGTCTTAAATGCACTCACACCTTTTGTTTTGTCACTGTGTATGTTTTGAAAATGGGGGCTGCATGGAATATGTCACCAAACACAGTGCACATGGATCTTATGAACACTTACAGGATGTGAGTGGCTTTAATCCATTTCAGTTGCCTAAAAATGAATTTAGCTCAACTGTTTTTAAGCGACTTACATTTGCATGGAAATAATCTTTCTGCACTATTATTTTGAAGATATGTATAGGAGTTTAATGTATTCATTCTTAGTTACAGAGAAGTTGTAGTAATTGCAAAGGCCATGCTTTGTGGCCTTACAGTGCCACACCACATTTGAAAAAAAGAACAAAAAGACCATTTCTGCTGGTTACTATCTGTTTTCATTCTGATCACTAGCACACCTAGATCAGGGTCTGTATTCAGGTCTGTATTAACATATTCACTTCTAAGAGAGGTAAGTCACATTGTGACTTACTGGCAATTGAACTGAAAAGATAGCGTGAGCTTTAAGGGCAGGATGTTAGCCTGTACTGACTGTAGCACAACAGGGCAAGAAAAGGGTGTCTTTGGCAAATTTCCATGCACACATGGCAAATAGAAAGTGGCACTTGCTAGAAAGGTAGATACCGGTAGATAGATCTAAAAAGCAGCTCAGGAAAACACTTATTTTCATAGGAAGCTGCCTTCTTCTGCCACAAGTGTGGCAGTAAACTCATGAAGGTAGTCTCAACATAGGCTAACTTACAAAAGTCTAAATATATTCTCTTCTTTATAGGGCGATATTACTCTCAGTCTGAAGTATTAGGGTAAGAGGAAAAAGCATGAAGGCCATAGATGAGACAATAATCTGACTTCATTTTGTTAAAATTCATATCCATTTTTTTTTTCTTATTGAGTGATTCTGAATGTATTCCAAAAGTACCTGATCACCTTATTTGGTTCTTAGCAGGAAGATGTCTTCTGAGTCATTTCAATCATAATATGTAGTCTGGAGACACTTTTGCTGGTATTACCATTTCCATAGTGAAAGTCTTCATCTATTCCTTCTTACAGTCTCCTGAGAGGGCAGCACGATAGGCAGATGTTTCATACAGCAGTTTCCACATTTATGTTGGGAGACAAAATTAATGTTGATTATTTTCTTACAGCTTGTCCATCATATCCTCATGGTATCACGCTTCTGAACTGTGATGGCCATTCAATGACCCTTGGCTGGAAAGCTCCAAAGTACAGTGGAGGTTCCCCAGTCCTCGGTTATTATATAGATAAAAGGGAAGCTAACCATCACAACTGGCATGAAGTCAATTCTTCCCTTATTACACGGACAATTTATACGGTTGGTACTTTTTAATCCTCAACTTTGTGGACTTGGTTTGTGCTATTTCTTTGCTTTTGACAGAGTTCTACTTTTACTGAGATAAATTCTTTAAATTTGCTTACCGCAATACAAACAGGCCCTACCACAGTGTATTTTGGAGTGCAGCAAGCCTAAAAACTGGGGTGGAGACACAGTAAATTAGTGCCATCCTTTGCTATGAAATTGAAAGACCAACATGTCCATTTAGATATGGAAACTTTTGAAGAAAAATCTGCAAAAACGACAAGATGAGCTATAGAATGCTTCATAAATTGTATTCAGTAATGAGTACTATGTGTATCACTACTGTAGTAACATCCAGAGAAAGAGTAGTAGCATTCAGCAGGACAAATGACCATGCTGTCTGTAGAACTGGAAACCTGAAAATGAAATGGAGATGGGCTGAAAACAGATATAATGGGCCCTGTTCTTTCTCTCAGCTTTTTCCTGCACCTGGAAAGGGAAGTATATTAATAAACCTACCATTATGTCTAATACCCTTGTTCTAGAGTACCAGATCAATAATTTTAGTTTTGAAATAAATTATGTCTGGTAGCTCTTATAATGTATTCAGTGTTTCTTAAAAGAAGAAATTCCTGGTTAACTTCCTTGAGGAAAGATTAGGAAGTTAGGATATAGCAAGTGATTAATCAAAATGATGCTTGTTAAACCATCAGATTTTGTCCTTATCTCTGCAAGCCAGCAAATTTTCTGTAAATGCCAGAGAAGAAGTCAGTCTTTAGCAGAAATTTGACACAAAGTGTTAAAGAAAATGCTGCAGGTGAACTCAGGAAGAATGTTTCGTGCATAGAAGGCAGTCAGTAATATGTGTGTGTATGTATGCTTGTGACAGAGTTTGTAACTGGTATCTCGGACATAGCAGATGGAGCATGGATGGTGAGAAATAGAAATGGGAGGATAGGATAGGCTTGAAAGGGCAGTGCTAAGCAATGCTTTTCAAATATTTTCATATTTAACACATTTGTAAGCACATGAGTAAATAAAGTAAATGAATAAAAAAAAAATAAATTAAGGGAGTTTGATCAAAAAGTGATTTGATATTGAACTCTGCTCGTAGCTGTATTTGTGCCTGAAGGCGCGTCTTCATACATTATTTTGATGGACTGGAATTTGAGATACTTATGGGAAATAAAAGGAAGACAGCTTTTAGTAGCCCGGAATATTTTATGACACTGCAGTCAGACAAAGCCCTCAGATATACAGTACAGCACTGAGAAATCACTAAAGACTAACCGTGGCTGATTAAATAATTCTATGGGAACCCACAAATATTCTTTACTTAATAACTTAGGATTTCAAAACCATATATACAGGATGAGTTGTTGTTGTTTCTTGTAAATTACACCATATAGCTCTTTATTGTCAGGAAATTCTGT
>VXAV01001327.1:1931-15054 GCA_013399715.1 Alectura lathami
TTTTTTTGTGTATGTACCTCCCATTTATCCATCTGGCGAAGGTCTGTAGTCCTGGTCTGCATTTTAATGAAGTGACCTAAGGGCACTGGAAAATTTGCTGAATGCAGCTAACAGTAATGAAAAGGCTTTAATTGTACCCTACAGCAGCGCATGTGCTTAAACTCTGTGGAATTTAATATTTTCTAGTACCATGACATGAGTTCAGACTTCAACCTGTTGTTTTTCTGTTGTGATTACAGCAGTCAAGTTTCTATTTCCTGTTACTCCAAGACAGCCCAGAGGCTTACATACATTTGCTGAAGCATATAAATGAGAAATTTTTCTTAAATTGAACGTTGAGTGGCAAATGTATGGTCATATTGTGAAGGAGATTAGATAAAGACTCTACATTTTATTTTTGAATGAATTTACACAGCAGGCTCAAAAACTGATGTCCCGCACACCAAGTATCAGTAAAATGTCTGAAAGATGCAAACATTTTTCTCTCTGCATGCAGCATGATATTTATCAGGTAGAACAAAACAACTGTCGCTGTGAAACACGATGTACCATGCTCCCAAATTTCATCAAACATCCTTCAGTCATTAATTTCATAATGTTCTTATTGTACTTCTAAACTTCTGGGCAGAAACTGTATGTCTAAGGTAAGACAAAATTAGATAGTTTTTAATCAGTAGGGGAAGACTTGTCTCCTAATTAGAGTTTAAGACCTTGAACACATTTTTTGCCTTTCTTCATCTCAATTGTCCACTGGTTGGAAAGAATCGTGCAATAGGTGCTGAAGCAGAGGAACTTAAAGAGGACAGTTTTCTCTCCCGTTTCAGTCAGTTCTATCCAACTTTTGTTAGCTTGCTAGCAACAGTACTTAGAAACTAATGCATTGCCAGCAATATCTGACTATTTATCTGCCTAATTTTATTTCAGTTTTAGCAGCAACAGCTTCCTTTGGCACCTCGTGTTGTTGGAGGATCTTGCAGAGAACATATTGTCTATAAACTATATTAAGAACCATTGATAAATATGAATATGTGTTGTGCTCATCTAATACTCATATGCCCTTTACAAACATGAATACAATACCCGTATTTTTTTATAGAGTAAACTCAAAGCACTCAGCAAACAAGTTTTTTTTTCAAACATGAAGTTAATGACAAGCAAAACTCAAGCACCCTTTCGGTGGAGCCTGGGAGAGGGAAAGGTGTAAGTATTCATAGCAAAGTGCCAGTAAATGTACTAATGTCTAGTTATGATTGCTACGTAGTCTACCTGCTTAGAGTTTATTTCAAGCATGTTTTATAGTACATGCACCTTTCTCCTCAGTTTTGGTGTTATTAATTTATTTATTTTATAGGTCAGAGCATAATTTGTAATCTTTACCTTACATTTGTGTGGATGTATTAATTTGCCACAGCATGCATTTCTCCCATTCTGTCTTCTGTCTACAGCTTTGGTTCAAATGCATCTCTGAGCAGTGCTTAAATGTTTTTAACTGTGTTTGGGTCAGTTGTACCTGATGACCTGTCTAAGCAATTTGCCTGAAGGGGAAAATGTGTTGAATGGGGGGCTATATATTGAACTAGAAAATTGCTGATGAATTACCAGGGAATGTTGCAAACACCTTAACTGCAGCTAGTGTTTCCCTTGCTAACAAACCAAATATATCCTGCAATTTATGCAAAATATCAGATTTAATAGTAATACACTGAAGTATTTTTCTGTCCTGCACACAACAGTGTTGCTATACGTTTCACATTGGAGCTACAGCTGATTTTTAACTAGGCCAAATCTCATTGCATGTTTGCAATTCAGCTGGGCACACAAGCTGAATTTTCTCTGTACTCTTGAAAATGCCATGGGACGTGTAAAGCTTTAAGTAGCTGCGATATTAATTTTGCAGCACTTCCAAAAAAGAGCTGCAAAAAAAGCTGTCCTGCTGCTGCAGCAGCTGCAAGTTCTGGGATGACAGCACATTTTCATGTAACACTGATATGTAACCTCAAAGGGAACAGCATAGTCCATTAAAGGACTACAAGCAAACAGTTTGTTAGCGTAGGAACCCCAACATTACTCACTACTCACACAGTTCAGTCAGTCTGAAAGGTGAAAAGAATCATGACTAAACACTTGGGAATACATCAGATTGCTGGATATTTATGTTTTACATTTTAATTTAGTATCTGGCAGCCTGGTAGTTAATAATTTCAATACTCAGTTCAAAGAATCCTTGCATCATTTGAAAAGAATCACTTAATGATTATTTTTCATAGTATAGTCAGAGGCCAATATTTCATAACAGCCTCTTATCCCACGTATAATTGTGTAAAGGTGCTGGAATACTTAGGACCATCCCTGGGGATTATCATTATAGTTGTGCATATGTATGTGATAAAGTATAAATACATAAGTACATTATATTACTATGTATATATAGTTTATATATGTATATTTGTTGTTTTTGTATACACACAGATGAGAGACCTCCACATGTTTACACCCAAATGTACTGGAAGCCTGGGTGATAATTTTTTTTAACCTTATCCAGAACCTAAGCATTACAAATCAGCATGCTCCCCTGTATTCAAATGTAGGTATGCAAGAAATCTCATTAATTCAAAAGACAGTGAGCATCAGTACTGATAACACTCTCAATAAGACAGATTAGCAACTACAAATCTGTCTGAAACTGGGTGGCTGAAAGAACTAATAGTAGACACCTGGTTCAACAGCTGAAGGCCAATTGAGCATGCTCCTAAAAACAGAGCAATCTGTGACTGTGAGTCTATTATCTTACCCCATAAATAGTGAACTGCCCAAGAGTCTCTTGAGCTTGCATGTGTGGTAGTGGGCTGTATGAGATGGTCTCCCCTTGGGTGGGGACATATCTTGAGGTTATACTTGTGCAGATATCACTTACAGCTTGATGTTCGGATGCCTTGCTGGTACAGATCCTCAGTAAGTGACTAGCTGTTTTAAGCTTTGTTAGCTTTGCTAAGATTCAGTCTCAGATTGACTGTGTGCACATTATCACTGACATAAACAGTTGACCAGGTCTGGGATTAGGAGTAGATTCAGCTGCACCTAGGCTCCTTTCCTCTGTGGCTGAAGGAGTTTAGAAAGCAAAGGGGTCCACTCTGAAACTCAATGATAGGGTTTCCTGTGTCATAGACTGGTTTGGGTTGGAAGGGACCTTAAAGATCATCTAGATCCAACCCCCCTGCCATGGGCAGGGACACCTCCCACTAGACCAGATTGCTCTGAGCCCCATCCGGCCTGGCCTTGAACACTGCCAGGGAGTGGGCATCCACAGCCTCTCTGGGCAACCTGTTCCAGTGTCTCACCACCCTCATAGTAAACAATTTCTTCCTAATATCTAGCCTAAATCTTCCAGTTTGTGGCCATCACCCTCATCCTGTTGCTACATGCCCTTCTAAAGAGTGCCTCCCCAGCTCTCCTGTAGGCCCCCTTCAGATACTGGAAGGCATCTGTCAGGTCCCCCTGGAGCCTTCTCTTCTCCAGGCTTCTCTTCTCAACCCCAACTCTCTCAGCCTGACTTCGTAGGGGAGGTGCTCCAGACCTCTGATGGTCTTTGCGGCCCTCCTCTGGACCCCCTCCAACAGCTCAATGTCCTTCTTGTGTGGGGGCCCCAGAACTGGACGCAGCACTCCAGGTGGGGCCTCCTGAGAGCAGAGCAGAGTAGAGCAGCAGAATCAGCTCCCTGGCCCTGCTGGTTATGCTTCTCTTGATGTAGCCTGGGATGTGGTTGGCCTTCTTGGCTGCAAGTGCACATTGTCAGCTCATGTTGAGTTTTTCATCAACTGACACCCCCAAATCCTTCTCTTCAGGGCTGCTTTCCAGCCATTCTCCGCCCAACCTGTATTTGTCTTTGGGATTGCCCTAAGTCCCTCTGGATGGCATCCCTTCCCTCTAGCATTTAAACAGCAGCACGCAGCTTGGTGTTGTCTGCAGACGTGCTGAGGGTGCACTCGATTCCACTGTCCATGTCGCCAACAAAGATGTTACACAGCACTGGTCCCTTTGTTTAGTAGTCCTGTATTTTTCATTTTGTTGTGTTTAATGTTCAGTCAATTACTTTTCTTTTCTGTGCAGACTTATGTAAACATCAGAAGATATTACCTAAAATAGACAGTCAGATGAGCTTCTTGATTTTAATATGGGTTATAATCATTCAAAAAAAACTCACAAATTTATGAGAAAACAGAAACATTCTCCATTTAGATGTTTCTGCTTCCCTACTCAATGGGAAAGGGTAAGCCTGAAGGATCTCTGGTTCAGTCTGGATATCTATACCTAAAAAAAGTGTGAGATCACTTGAAACTTTTTGGAAGGTCATCAGAATGTGTAGTACACAGAACAAATGTCCACATGCACCTCGAGTCGTGATTTCTGGTATACTTGATCCAGGTATACAGAGACTGAGATGGGTGTTATGCCTAAGGGAACTTACCATTCTCCAAGCTGTTTGTCAGATACAGATTTGCTCTGAAAATTGTTGTCATTTGCAAATACAGGCAGAAGCGGCAAGATTTAATTCCTTTTGACAAAACATGTGAAGATGCCCTAGAATGAATCTGCTATTGTTGATGATTTTGATGCTTCAGCTTCATAAAAGGAGGAGAGGTTTTCTTCACACAATTAGATTAAGGTAGCAATGTGTATATGTTGGAAGACACGTTCCTACTTTAGAAAAAAAAAATTGTAGTGTTTAGGAAAGATTAGTTTAGAAATACTGTTATCATTTTCTAGAAGTGCTTTTAGATTCATAAAATGAGGTCACTTGCAAGGTTATATTGTACCTCCAAACTGTAAGAGAATAAGCAAGTTGATCTGAAATAGAGGATGTTAGTATTAAACATTCTATTTAGTTAAAAAAAAAATCTAGACTGGGTATACAAAAAGTAAATAATAGATGTAAAAAGCACATAAAGAGATATGTCTGCTGCATGCCATGAGGTATTTATTGATACCAGGCTTTAGCAGTTATGCATGGAAATGGTTAAGGAGTTGCTAATCAGTTTTGTCTATAGCCATGTACCTGATGGGGAAAAATATAAAGTTTAGTAATATAGTTATCTTATGTTTCACATTCTGTTCTGGTAAGCCTGAGACTTCTGTGACAAATTTTCCAGTGTCTGGTCAAAGATGTACGTTACAGTGTAACATGTTTATGTAGTCTTATTGAATCCGAATCTAACTTCACAATAAATATTATTAATAATTCATAGCCTACATACTACATTTTTAATTGTAAGTCACTTTATTGCCAGGTCTGAAATTACATATCCAAATCCTATCATTTGTCTTACCAGTTTTAGTCATGTAATATAGAAAAAAAAAAATGTGATAAATTGGATTGGCTTTAAAATAAGGAAATAATTGCTAATTTATTACATTGATCAGAACTCCGGTTATACCCATTATAGTTTATGGAAGATGGATGATGGACCTTATTTGTGTTTATATTTGTTAGATTATTAATCGTACTGTTCAGGACCTGACAACAGCTGCAATAGGTTTGTTACTATTCTGGCAGGTTGGCTGTTCAACTTATTTAGTCATGGGGTCCCCTTTTTATTTTAATACAAGCATTGGAATATAACACTTTTTTTCAAAACACAAGCCCTTTATTGAATGATTAGAAAATAAATATGTTTTATAGGTGTTAATTCCTAAAAGAGAGATCCAGTATAGCTCCCTTTCTTCATACTTTCAGATATTAAAATTTTGCAAGATATATGTTGTTGTAATAGTTAAAGCACTCCATTAACCAAAGTATTGTCTTCATTCATCTAAAAAAACCAAGCTTCTAGAATATGTGAATAAACTTCTTATCAATTTCCATTTTGTATTGAATACACTCTTTGTTCTATATATACATGTAGAAAATTTTTGCATTTCTTCTTTGCGTTTACTGCTCAGATGTCTGTGAACTGAAGCAAAAACTCACAGGCAACAGGACAGATTTTCTTCTCTCTATTCTTGGTCTAAAATAATTGTTAAAACTGTGTGTTAACATCAGAGCCAAAGGCAACTGAACTCAGCGGGTATTTTTTTTTTTCTGTTGATTTTAGTAGGCCATAGACCTATCACAGGTGCTTAATTTTAGACAAAATGACATGCTTATTGTTCCATACAGTTTACCACTTGGCGTAGTTTGTAGAAAAAAAGTGAAAAGTTAAGACTTAAATGGAAATTTTGGGCATCTCATTCTGAACGTAGTCATGCAAAATAAAGTTTACTTCATCTTAAGGATCATATTGCATGTGTTTGCTTGTTTGTTATTTTACTAGTTGTACTGGGTTTGGCTGAGATGTTATCCTGAGGGTCAGTTTTCAGCATCTGTGCTACAGAAGTAGGTGTTTCAAGGAACATAAAATGAAAAAGGTAAAGGCAAAGGAGCCTTCTGAAAATCCCAGGCCCACAGCTGGGGATTCTCCAGCGTGAATTCATTCTTACGTAGACACCAGATAGTCCATATAGGTCCCTGAAGAGATGCTTTCTGAACGCATCAGGCGTTGGAAACTTCAGCTGTAAGTTCACTACTCAGTGGCAATCAACTATGAGGCACGCATCCAACACCAATATGGATTCCTTTGTTCCAGCAACCAAAGAGCCATTTGTTTTGATGATACCAGGGCTATGTAGTTACTCATCAGTTCTACTTTAGGAACCATAGGGGATTTTTCAATATGAGGAAGAACATAATCATGGCAATTGTAGTCATGTCAGGTGTCAAAATATCCTGGAAACAGACAACTGGTATAAAAACAGTGAGTTCTTTATAACATCAGTCTTGTAATATCATTTAAATTTACCTGTTGATATTGTTGTTTTGGGAATCAGTTCACATGTTTTTAGACAGATCACTAATAATGATAAACATGCTGATAATTTCTTGATGGCTTCAAGAATTGTATTGCATTATTCGTTTATTTCAAAATCGTTAGCATATATAGCAATCCTAAAGTCTGATTACATACATTTAAGGAGAAATGTTGGCGGTTTGCCTATTTAGAATTGTCACACAGACATAAATATTTCTCTAAATGTCAGTACTATCAATAAAAACATCATTAATTATGCCAGTTATAAAGACATGTTTTCAAGCAAAAATCTGAATTTTATATATTTTTTCACTAATTAAAGGTCAAACCTCTTTTTTACGTAGTTATTCATTTGTTCAGCCTGATGTTGATGTGTTTCAAGTATTGTACAAGTTGAACTGTATTTCTGTTCAGATTTTTATAAATTGACATTGTGAAAGTTAACAGGAATCTTATTATGGATGCAAGAAGATTTTTTTTCATTTTCTGAATGTAATACAAAGCAATTTATGCATAGGTGATTTTTAAATATGGAAAAAAATGTGATTTTATGAAGAAATTTCTTGTTATTCATGACAAACTTAATTTTTGTAAAATTCTTATTTATTGAATATATTTATTCAATGTTGCCATTCTTCCAATTTCCAAATCTACTGTTCTGAGAGATTAGTTTTTGATTGATTGATCCCTCTTAATAAAATCTGTGAGCACACAGAGGAAAACTAGGAGTGTAAGAAATAATGTCTTAATTGTTTGTCCAAAGTACTGATGAAACAAAAGGTAATGTGTCAACTAATATTATAACTCAGAAAACGTGAAACCAGTAGTTTAGTCTTCCAAGTATGCAGAGGTTTTGCCAGAACTGGATACTTCCTATACAGCTGTTTTGAGAAGTCATGGTGATGACTTGAGGTAAATGCAGGTCTTAACCTGGACGCAGCATTGACAAAAAGAGCAGAGATCAAAAGAGGGCAATATTTCTGACATTACTTGTTGCATATTTACCAAAGTTGTACCATTTCACTCTTCATTTCATTCCTAGTTTGTGTGGGCAAATCCTGTCTTTCTCTTTGAGATTTCTTCACTGAGAAACTTATTTTCATTTAATTTGCTTCCACTAACCTATTACTTCTACAGATTATTTTTTGATTTATTGCCTCCTCATGCTGAAATGCCAGTTACCATGGGACAAAGTTTCCACAGCAAGTAAAGAATATTTTATGTTGCTCTTTAATTAAAACAAAACTATTAATCAACTTTACTGAGTTTGTATTGTGATTATAATAGAAACAGTAGGGATAAATTTATCTCAACCCATGTGTTTGAAGGTTATTGAAATTTTCATAGATGGAAGATACAATTCTCTTGTCTTAGAACCACCAAGGACTGGTAGAGTTGTTTTATTTTCCTTAAACTTCACAAACCTGATATCTGCCACAATTAAAGTATTTAAGCATTTGGAGAAAGTAATGCAATTAGGGAATAGTTCTCTGAAATGAGAAAACCAACTTTCTTTTTATATATATATATAACCTGTAACCCTTCTTTCTGATTCACAAAACCTTGTCTGCAGCAACATAAGGCAATTCTATGGGAAACACCAGGTTTATGGGAGAGGCCACTGACATTAGTTCGCAATCCTGTGTAGAGAGGGTTATGTTCTTTAAGCATTTGATCAAAGTTCTGCTCTTTGTCAACATCCTTCCTTTCCTGCCAGGAAAGAGCTTCTCATTCAGACATTCTCTGAAATATCTGTCTGTGTTCTGCTGTCCTGCATTGGGAGCCAGATAGGGGAATGGCAGAACCAGTGTAACTAGACACCTATAATTATTTTGTTTTAAATTCAAATCTGGTTTCCAGGGAAAGTGAGATGCAAATTTTCTGGGCAAAGCAAACAATCACATTAGTGATTATGGCAAAGCATAAGCTCCCATGTTGTTTCTGCGTAGAGCATCCTTTTCTGTTTAGCTGGAGGCTCTGTGCTTCCTCACATTGTACAACAGATAGGGGAACAGAGTGTGGCTCCAAGTCTCCTTCAGGATTTGTCCTTTGACTCACTAGAAACAATCAATCAGCCCCCTAAGAAATACTGCATTCATGTAGCCTATTTTAATGGCATGAGTTATGATCTTCTGGTCTGTCTCTCAGCTGGAGCTATTGAACAAATAATCACTTTCCAAATAACTTGGAGTGAGGCCGAATATTAGTGCATTTTATTCAGCTCTAATAACTAAAACTCTTTCAGGCCTAAAAAGTGTTCATAATTCTCATGTTGAATATATAGAAATTGAATGTAAGCATTTCAGTCTGGATACTGGATTTTCTTTCATCTTATAGGTGGAAGAGTTACCACTGTAAAATCTAATACTTCCTAGTATTTATGAATGCTGACAGTGTGCATGGGAGGGAATATATTTCCAAAGTCCACCCTAGATCTTCTCCTGTCTTTCTTTTCCACTCCCACTACCTCAACTTGGTATGTGAAAGTGCTGTGAAATCATTTTTGCATATTCTCCTAGGGTAGGCACTACAAAAAGGTATGGATAAGCAGAGAAACTTATGAGTGTTTCATCTGTGTACCTCAGGAGCTGCAGGAAGAAAAGAACCAACAAACTCACAAAAATATGGTAATGAATGCATGGCTTTTGCTTTCCCTGTCAGCTTCTTGATCTTCCAAGGCAGAAACCTCCAAACAGACCTCTCCATAATGCAGGGGAAATCGAAACTGAATACAACCCAGAGGTTAAACAACCCTTCTTACCTCTCCTGCTCAAATATTTTCAGCAGCTGGGCTCCCAGTAGCTGGGTTGCAAGGACGAGTTTAATTGTATGTTCTGGGAGAGAAAATATGAAAGCCAATATATTTTTAAAGGGAGACTTGCATGAAACGTATATTCTGGGGACTTTGTCTGAACAATACAGCTTTTGGGGTTAAGATAAACTGGCCTCTCACTTCCCAAAAGACTTGTGATATCAGAATTTCTTTCATTCATGTAGGGTCCCGAGACCTCTTTTTTTTTTTTTTTTAATTTATTTTTATTTTCCCAATTGAATGAGATGCAGCTTTACATTTAGAATTATGAAATTATTTTTTTCCCCCTCAGCAATGTTGCTCATTATTGTGTAGTATTTAATTTTGCAGTGCTCATTGGAATAATGTCTTTTAAGACATTGAATGCCCTGTGCAAGTAACCTGAAAGAATTGGCTAAGATTATAATAAATCTCCTGGTAACAGATTGATGCACAAACTCACAAGGCAATTAGAAACTCAGTTTTGCCAATCTAATCTTTAATTCTTCCTCATATTCGGTTAATAAACAAGAGCCAGGAATATGAGGAGAGAGCCTGCAGCATTTTTTAATATTCCACAGGTACTCAGCATACATGGTCTAGCTGAATGGAATTATTTACTTTGAAATGTTTAGTGTTGAGACATTATGTCCGTCTCTCAGGTACCTCATCTGGAGAACAAACAGACCTAGCACTTATTCTGCTTCTGATTTGTGGTTTCTGTGTAGTGCGTTAACACTCGTGAGTTTGCAGGAAATTACAAGTGGGACCCAGTCAACTTCCACAAGTCTCTAGTACTTACATAAGGTTTTGGTGCCTATGAAAGTATTTCTCCAGAAAGAAATGTTTTAAACATTCTTTACTGTTGTTTGAGATGTGCTTGTCTTTGAAAGCTTTCAGATTAACAGTTCATTTCCTTAAGCTGATTTTTTCTAGGTTAATGAGGATATTTGAGTATTATAAGACTTCAAAGACATCTCTTAACATCCTGTTTATGCTTTTTTGTTAATGGATCTGCATTCAGAAAGAGTTGAGTTTCCCCCTTCCACGTTAGAAAATGGCACAGAATCCATCTAAACATATGCAAAGAGATGGTGCATAGAAATCCCTTTCAATTGTCCATAAGGTGCAAGCCACTCCAACCATTTGATTCACAAAATGGACCAATTCTTAGTAATGCAACTACTTTACCATGCAAAGGAAAAACTGCTGTCATCTTTATTACCTCAGAGTCACCACAGGTAGTGTTAGCATAGTTTCTGCTTAAAACAAACACAACAAACCAACGAACCAACAGACTAAAGGAAGAACACACAAACAAACAAACAAAACCAACCCAAACCACCACCATCACCAATGCCAGCTAATCAACTCTGTCACATCATTTAGGAACCTTCTACAGGAGGTGGATGGACACATCTAGAGAATAGATAGGTAGCTAAGGCAAATGGGATGAATCTATTTCTTCATGTTGGAAAAACCTTACTATCAGTGCAAGCTGGGGGTTGAAAGGATTGAGCAGAGCCCTGCTGAAAGGGACTGGAGCAGGGTACTTGAGCAAAGGATACTAGTGTCATTGTTTTCCGTAGGTATTCCATATCAAGACATTACGTAATAAGCTGACAGAGGTGGGAGGGCTGCTGAGCGAGAACCACAGGCCCCTGAATGCCCCTGTTGCTTCCCACATGGTGAAGCCTGCTACAGTCCAACTGAAAAGGAGATATTAGCAGCATATGAGGTGGTCACGGCTGCTTCAGAAGTGATCGATACTGAAGCAGAGCTCATTTTGGCACGTCAACTACCAGTGCTGAATTGGATGTTCAAAGGCAAGGTCCCCTCCACACACCATGCTACTGATGCTACTTGGAGTAAGTGGATTGCGTTGATTACGCAGCGAGCTCGAATGGGCAACATCAATTGTCCAGGAATGTTGGAAATTATCATGGACTGGCCCGAAGGTAAAATTTTTGGGACAACACCAGAGGAGGAGACAATGTGTGCCTAAGAGACCTCACCATACAATGAATTACCAGAGAATAAAAGAAATACGCCTTGTTCACTGATGTGTTGTGGGGAATCGGAGGTGGAAGGCTGCTGTGTGGAGCCCTATACGGCAAGTTGTGGAAGCTACTGAAGGAGAAGGGTCCCACCTGTAGGCTTTGGCAAAGAACATCAAAAGAGACCCGAGGTAGACCCCTTGGATTTTAGAGTCGAGGATATAGAGGATTTGCATATATTTTCTGATTTGTTAGATTAATTGCCCTCAATTCCTTTCATATTGTATTAACTTTAATTCCTTTGCTGTTTTAAGTAAACTAAATATCTTTTACCTCAATCACGGCTCCTCCTTTCTCACTCCTCTGCCCAGTCTCCATGAAAGTGTGTGTGTGTGGGGGGGAAGGGGGCTAGACCCTGTCACAGAACAATTTGTAATTAACCCATGACAACTAGTTACAAACATTTTCATTTTTAATCAACGATTAATTATAATACATGTAGAGTATTTAAATGTTCAAATCAACCACTAATTTATATAAATAAATAAATAAAAAAGAGAAACTAGTAGAACCCACAAGTTCAACCACACAACCCTAGCTAAACCCCAAAGACAGCTGGAGAAATATTTGTTTATAATTTCTCATTTATGAGAACAGCAGACATGTAAGAACATTATTAGAACAGAAAAGAATAGTTCAGCTGGAAGGGCCTATAAAGATCTTCACGTCCAACTGCCTGAGCACGAGGACACTATCCAAATGCTTTTTGATCACTGACAGGCATATGGAATCAACCACCTCACTTGAAAGCCTATTTCAGTGTTTGACCGCTCTCACAGTAAATAAATGTTTCCTAACATTCACTCGGAATCTGCCCTAGTGCAACTTTGTGATGTTCTTTTGCATTCTATCATTGGTAACCAGGGAGAAGAGATTGGTGCTAAGTCTGATGTTCTAAATGAATTTTCACATAGGTAAATACGCTTNCTCTCTCTCAATTTCCTCTCTCATAAAAATATGTCTTTTAATAATTCTGCACTCTCATGGTTTGCATACAAAGCTGATACTGCAGTCTTGCCAATATTTTCATTGACCTCTGCCACGTGTCTGCATGAAGAGCTTTTTTGTTGTTCAGTAAAGTCATCTAACTCAAAACATAGTCATATCCTAAGTGGAAAGAGTCTTCATTCTGGTTTGTGTCAGATTTATGTAGGCATATTATTTGCTCTATCTTTTTAATAGCACTTAGAAAACAAAGGATAGTTAATGATGTTTTGCTGACCTGTGAATTGCTTTGTTAGTGATATCTCATAAATCTGAAGGTTCACATCCCTTTTATACTTTAGTACAACACCTTTTTGATATTGTCTTTATTTACATTTGTAAAACTTATGGTTGTAGAGACATTAACAATATTCCACGGCTGTCTACTTTTTTCTGGCTTATAGACCGTTTGAAATTAGGTTTTTAAAGCTTCATTCTTAAAGAAGCAA
>VXAV01001327.1:16275-27775 GCA_013399715.1 Alectura lathami
AATGTTAAACAGGAAAGCATCTCAATTTATCTGAATAACGCATGCTAGTTCAAAAGAAAAAAATAATCATGATAGATTAATCTAGATACATATTCAAAAAGCAAAGAACCATGTCATTTGAGATCAAGCCTCCAGGCAAACTGTAGGTGAACTACAGAAGAAAGAGGGAATAAGTGGATAGTACCTTTTTATATTACACTCTGGGATGTATTTCACCTTGAGTTTTTCATGCAAGGCTTTTCTGCTTTCTGCTAAGCTTGACACATGCAAAAGGATTAAGTTCAAGGCTTTCTTGAGCATATATTTGAAAATAAAAATGCTTTTCTGATTTCATTAATTTTGCTATTCTAGATAAGACACACTAGGAAGTTTGTTATGGATTTTTAGACAAAATCTCTTCCTCTTATTAGAATCAATCATAGAATCATAGAATCACTGAATGGTTTTAGTTAGAAGGGACCTTAAAGACCATCTGTTTCCAACCCCCCTGCCATGGGCAGGGACACCTTTCTCTAGGCAGGGAAAAAAGCTCCATCTAACCTGGCCTTGAACACTTTCAGGCAGGGAACATCCACATCTTCTCTGAGTAACCTGTTCCAGTGCCTCACCACCTTCACAGTGAAGGATTTTTTTCTACCTTCTTGTAGTTAAAACTGTTACATCTTGGCCTATCTCTATATCCCCTGATAAAGAGTCCCTCTCCAGCTTTCTTGTATGCCCCCTTCAAGTGAGGCCTCCTTCAGAGCCTTCTCCTCTCCAGGATAAACAAGCCCAGCTCCTCCAGCCTTTCTTCATAAGAGGGGTGTTCCAGCACTCTGATTATCCTCATGGCCTGCCTCTGGACCCACTCCAACAGCTCCACGTCTTTCTCGTGCAGGTGGCCCCTGATCCTGATGTAGTAACGCAGGTGGGGCCTCATTAGAGCAGAACAGAGGGAGACAATCACCTTGCTCACCTTGCTGTCCATGGTGCTTTTGATACAGTTCAGGATATGGTTGGCTTTCCAGGCTCCAAGCGCACACTGCTGGCTCATGTTGAGTTTCTTATCAATCAACACCCCCTTTACTTCACAACACAATTACTTCTCAGGGCTACTCTTAATTCACTCTGTGCCCTGCCTCTATTTGTGCTTGGGATTGCCCTGTGCAGGACCTTGCATTCATCCTTTTTGACCTTCATGAAATTCTCATGGGCCCATCTCTTAAACCTATCAAAGTAGTTGAAAAATTTCAAATATATGATTGAGTAGCTCTTTACAAAAATTCTTTACTTCTCAGAGATACCAATCTTTGGTACCAAACTATGCATCTAAAATGATAATTCAGAGACTGCTATTCAAAGTCTAATTTTCCAAAAACTACAAACCACCAAAATATATGTGAGTAGAAATCATTTTTTTTCTTCCTTGCCAAGTCTTGTGGGGGTTAGCTCCCCATGAAGCCACTCAGGCCACGTGCAGTTGTGTAGTGTCACTTCCATTGTGTCAGGTGGCTCACTTGGCTTCCAGCTGCTTTCTCGCAAGTCCTGTGTCTCGTATGTCTGTCCCCTCCAGATGTCTGTCATATCCTAGGGCATTTCATATGACATTAGAGATGTGTATATGGACTCCTAGAAAAAGACGTCAACAATCACCAGAGATCAATCAATGGCTGATAGAGCTAATGGGGTCAGGAATTATTTCACGCAACTACCAACCGCTAAAGTCTCAGTTCAAATGCTGTAACATATTCACCTCCCCGAGACTGGGTGCCTGAATGACCTGAATCTGGGAGGCTTCTGAAGGCCAGGAGAGATGCTGTCAAGTATTTATAATGGCATTAAGTGCCTGTGTTGAAGTACGGGGTTTGAAATAGCTAAGCAGAGGTGTCTAACTGTCAGTGTTTACAAATGTGTCAAATACCTAGAGAGAAGGCTGGTTCTTAAATAAAGGCACTAAGGGCCATTTCAGGTGTCATCTGTGTGTTGCTGATCAGATATTGCTTAAAGCAATTGGGGAAACGTTCTTTTAAGCCTATCCCTAACCAATTGTTATTGGAAATTTCCCGGTTCTAGGGTCAGAATATATAACAAGATTTCAACATTTTTGAGATCTTCACAAAAAATAAATTCTGGCATATTTTATGAGAAATGTGTAGACAATTGGACCAGCCATGACAAAATTACATTACTGACTACAATTCATTTTTCTTGCAGTGTTACTACAAATCTGCTTTGCAGAAGTACATTCAGCCTTGACAGCCCCCATTTGATATTGAAGTAAGCAAAACTACACAGTGCATAAAACCACCCAGTTCTGTTCTTCCTCAATGTGCAAGTCTGATGCCTTTCATCTCTTTTTTCCATTTCCTCACTGATATGAGGAGAACAGTAGCAGCAAGACTCTCCACGTCCTCACAGAGTTTTCAGCTCCCATGCAGGAGTAGGGTATTTCTGCTTTTTCCTAATGCAGAGAGTCCCACAGTTTTAAGAGTGGCTCTGGAGCAGAATGATTGGATCAGAGCAACTGTTCATATGGATCTCATGATTGACTTCAGTGGCCATTGGAACACCTCTGCTTTTTTTTTCTTTTTTTTTTTTTTTTTTCCACAAAGTATTTTCCAAGAATGCATAAAAGAAGTAACCTTTCTACAGTGTCTACTGAGGGATTCAGTTTTGCTGAAGTCATACTGTAGGCTGACAAGCCATACAACCCACCAGAACAAATAGCACTACGTACAGCATGTTTTGAATCACTGAATCTTGCCCCTCCATCGTTCCTTTCCACTCCATTGCTCCTTGTTCTCCAGAAGGGAACAAATTATCTTTCACGATACTTTTTCATTTCTTTTCATTTCCTGTTACATTGCTATTTTCAGGATGTGTATATTTTCACATATAATGGTTCCAAAACGGGGTAAAATGCAGAAAGATGAGATTTTCCTCAAAAACACACAATTTGTAGGGCCAAAGCCAGGGAAGTACCTCTTAATTTTGCAAAATATAAATGAAGTATAAATAAATGTGGTTTAGAAAGCCAAATTGCAATGCAGATATCCACTTCTGCAGGGACATACCACATGAAACTCTAACACCATTACTAAAGCAACATGAAGTAACAAAAAATATCTCACTGTCTGTATTAAAATGGTTTGTAGAATATAGTAATTCTGGGATCATGGTGGTGGTGTCTCTTTTGAATACAGAGCTTGGGCTCCTTTGTGCTGACAAATGTCTAAATATTTCTGTAGGGACACTACTGAGCGCAGCAGGATTAACAAAATTCACTACAGGGTGATCAAGTGTTTCTAGCAGACAGGATGAAAATTTGATGTGACCATGGGCAGCTCTAAGTTATGCAATCTTCACTCTTTACCAGATGTTGCTAGAGGAATTTCTCTTTTGTTTAATATCAACAATATTTTTCCCTTGACTTCACTCACTGCAGTCACATGTAATCATGTCAGCATTAAAATACAAATGCCCAAACTACCTCTTGTATTCATCCATAGTACCAAGGATTAACAAAATAGTATAAATAACCGAATAAGAGTGCACAATATCTCTATAGTAATTCAAACCTATTTGGGTAGTAAATATCATAGGAAGTATCTGTTTAATCTATCCTTCATATCCTTCAAAATTTTAAACCTTGTAACCCTATGTTACTGCTACTGGTATACAGCCAAGAAAACATTGATGAATTCCAGAGTGCCACTACAAGCTGTAGCTGGCCAGAGAGCAAGAACATCTATTGAGTCCAAATAAGACAATATTTTTTAAATGAAAGTTTACAAAAAAGTCATTCCAGCCCTTCTGAAAGGAAATGCATTGCTCCATGAAATTAGTATTCTTGGTCAATTCATGAACCTAGAAGCCTAGGCTTTATGGCTGTAGGAAAACCAAAGAAATTACGTGAGCTAATATAGGTCATATAGCTGCCCTAACCTGTAACACTATCACAAGGAGGTTTGCAGCTGTGTGTAATGTGTCATTGCTGTCCAGATTCAATGTCGTGATGATGCTTAATATACAAACCTGTGTTTTTTTTTTTCCCAGTAAAGTGTTTCTCATACTTCATTTTGCTAGTAAGGGTATCAGATCACTTTGCATCATATAAACAATTACCTGACATTTCTATCTTATTTCTAAATTGGTCAGCTTATTCATTTCTTTTTATAGCAAAATATGCTTTTCATACTTCTTAGCCCAATTGTAATTTCTGCCTGAAATTTTATTTTAAAAATGTGCTCTCATTAATATTCAAAAAGACTGTTCACTGCAGGCAAGGTTGAAAAGCTGTATAATTGCAGTTTTACTCACAATATTTTACAGAACAGATAGAATTCTGGAATAAAACAGACCTTGATAGTCACTATTGACAACTGTTAAACTCCCTTCATATTTGATGTGAAGGAAATGCAAATCAAACATAAGACACAGTACCACCAAATGCTGTCAGTCTTCAGTTCCTCATAACTCAGTGCTCTGTAGTTTGTGAGCTCTGAAAAATGGCTGCTGCATTCTGGAATGTAGAATGGTCCCTATGCCCCTATACTATTAGCATGATTTTTGCATTACATTGTCTTATTTTGGGCTCATGTTAAATTAATAATATTATGCAAAGTTGTGGGTGACAGCTGGAGGAAGCAAAAACCCTTTCCTTCCCATTGGTTTCTATCCACTTCTGCAAAGAACCTCTGATGGAATTGCATTGCAGTCAGTAAGCCACAAAAACAAATCCCTGGTTTGTATTCACTCTTCTGACATCAATCTTTTCCAGGCTTAGCTTTCTGCTACTCTAAGTCACAAGATTCTGGGTGCAGCCCCTTTGCCCCCTGCCTCTGCTGCACCCTGCCACGTGGGGCATTCTGCCAAGAAGCTGAAGACATGATCTTGAGACCCCTCAAGCTGGGAACAGGGATGAAATCATTCATTTTTTGTGTTGAGATGTCACCATCACCCGCTAATCTAGTGTGGCTTTGTGCACATTCCTTGTTGTTTGGCAGTGGTTTACACAGTCTTTGGTGATTTTGAACTGCATATCTAAGAGATTCTCTTTTTCTTTGTGAATAGGTAGCTATATGACCTATAGTTATGAAGGCCAAAGTGGGAAAAAAATGCAATAATCTACCTAATGAAATCACAATTGACATGCTAAATTAGAATGGTTCTATGCTCTTGATGCAGTGAGAGATGCAGGCTAGTCATATCCAGAAAACAACTGTAATGTTTCCACTGAGTTTAGAGAAAACCTAAAGCATTGGCTTCTGCATTGTGCTACTTCCAATCTGTACAGTCTTTTTCTTACAAATTTTTACAAGGCGTTAGCAAGCTGAAGAGACTGCTGTAGTTCTACAAATACCTTGAAGCTGTTTTTGCTCCTTGTCACTCCCTGCTGTGACCCCAGGTCTCAGTGTCTTTACAGATTGATACGGTATTTCATAAACAGAGCGGTGTTAAGCTCTTTCCTCACTGAAGAGATGTGAATGAATGTGTCCACCATCATTCAAGCAATGCATCCAGTGCTATTCTTGAAAATCTGGGTGAGGGAGAATGCCTGATGTCATCAGCAATGTGGAAAATAAAAGCCAGTTTAAATGAAAGATTGCTCACTGACTTACCCAGCTGCTGGCTTGATTTATTGAAGGCAAAATATTGCATATTGCATTAAAAAATGTGGTACCCAAAATGTTGCATTTTCATTTTGCTTTTTAGTTGCTGCTTTTTTTTCCCTGGAGATAATCCTTTTCTATCAGGTAAGCTTTTGGAATTTTATTTTTTTGTACCTCAGAAGATGCTTAGATATAGTGAAGGGATTTCAACATCCACTTGTGCACTCCTTCTATCTTTGTAAACATTCCTTCTGAAAGGATGATAAATGCTGCAACAGAGGCATTGCCAGATTCCATTGCTCTGTCTGGTTCCACATACAGAATGTGCGTGTGTCTTCAGGTTAGGTTCAGATGTAGACTATGGGATGATAGAATTTGGGATGCAGACTTAAGAACTAGACAGTTCTATGTGAATATTAACTATTTGTATGCCTCCATGGCTGCTAAAGAACTTAAAAGATTTCATAGTAGGAAAAGGACAGTAGTGACCTTCTTGCTTCAGAAATCACAAAGGCTTCCATCTTTCAAAGACCAAAACCCAATAATCATTGAATATCTTCCACTGTGGAATAATAATCGCACAGTAAAATTAAACAATCCTAGGAAAATGTGTGACTATTTCTGAATCTTTTGATTCAGGGCAGATTGGCCGGTTGGTTAGCTTTCTGCTAGTTTTCCTTGGCCTTCTCAGTAACATCTCCACACAATTACCTACCACACCAACCTGCGTTTCAGCCCTTTGGAAATTAAACAGTTTTCAGGAATTTAGGATTTTTATGGCATCTCAAACATCTATTTCTCTAGGACTCTCCAAATGTCTGCACACTGGGGAGCTGCCATGCAGGCTAAAAAAACTAAATGAAATTTTCATAACCAGAATTATTTTTCTCTTTTCTTTTCTTTTCTTTTCTTTTCTTTTCTTTTCTTTTCTTTTCTTTTCTTTTCTTCTCTTTTCTTTTCTTCTCTTCTCTTTTCTTCTCTTCTCTTTTCTTCTCTTCTCTTTTCTTTTCTTTTCTTTTCTTTTCTTTTCTTTTCTTTTCTTTTCTTTTCTTTTCTTTTCTTTTCTTTTCTTTTCTTTTCTTTTCTTTTCTTTTCTTTTCTTTTCTTCTTCTACTTCATTCAATTCGAGCTTTTCCCCCAATTTGGAATATGTCATAAAGAAAAAAAAAATATTCAGAACATTAAAAATTCTATATTCCAGCATATTCTAGCAACCTCTGCTAAACAATTTATTCAAT
Organism: Alectura lathami; assembly: GCA_013399715.1. Classification (NCBI taxonomy): domain Eukaryota; kingdom Metazoa; phylum Chordata; class Aves; order Galliformes; family Megapodiidae; genus Alectura; species Alectura lathami. Next base: position 23,105 of record VXAV01001327.1, read on the forward strand.
AGCAAAATAAAAATACTGTGGAATCTTTGTCAGGGGTTAAGTAATCACTCAAAATGTACTTAAAATTAATTAAAAAAATCATTAAAAATACTGAAAATTGCTGATATGCTTGGATAAATCTGGTTCTTTAGTTTTCAAGTATCCGTTACTGCGAGAATATTTAAAGATTTATACAAAAAACAATAAATGAAAATAGGAACAAAATACTGAACTGAATACTCTATCCTCACTGAGCATTTTCTGTGCACTGAAAACGTTTCAGGATGTTCAGATCTTTTTCTTACCTGGCATAAATTCAGTTCCAAAGGAAGGTGAAATATCTAGTTGAAGATATAGTGAATGAACTTCTGTCCCCATCTAGCCTGAAGTCACAACAGACTTTTCAGAATATACTTTGATGGTAATATAGATTGTCTTAATAGGTCAACACAGACAGGCATGCAGAAGGAATTCATGAAAACATAGAAAAATTAATCCGTTTGAGAAAGTTGGTAGTTTAGCTGTTGCCAAAAGAACACAGATCAAAGAGCACCATTAAATCAGTCAGTTACTTTTAAGAGGTAGAACAGAGACACACTTATTAAGTAAAACAATATTACAAAGTAAATGGCATTAACATCAAAGATGCCATCTGAGACTAAGAAAGCAATGTATTTAGGAATAATAACTTAGCGAAATATTTTATAAGGAACTGGAGAGATGTAGACAAAGACAATAACAGGTTTGCGCTTCTACAGAGCCTTTAATCCAAGGATTTTAAGGCATTTAAAAACAAAAGATACAAATAAAGGCAGCAAACAAACAAATAAAAGCAAGCAAGTAAACAAAGCCACTGCTCTGCCTAGTTTGCTGATACTATTGGGATTCAAGCTAGGAGTTGGATGTCTTGTGTCTTATATAAAAACAACATAAAGATAAAACTGCAAGGTTTGGGTTTACTGCATCCAAATTTAATTCTGAAAATAGGACTCTGCTTTTAGTCATCCAGACACTTTCTGTAATCAACATAGGCAAATGCTGAAGATGATTCATTTCACTTGTCTTATAAACCTAATTTAGGGTGGAACACAGTTACAATTTGTGAAGAATGACACCTTGAAAATGTTTATTTACTATATGACAAAATGCTGAGGTGCTTACTCTGTGTGTGGATGTCTACATTGCATTGCAGAATCCTCCAGAGTCCAGGGAATTCAAACTCAGAAGCAAGAAGGCATCTGATAAGCTCAGATATGTCTCATTTATGTTGGGGGTAGCAGAACTGCACAGAGAAGAGGATGAAATGATGAAATCCTTCTGTATCTTTCTGAGATGCCAACAGTTTTCCCTTCATCTAGCAGGCTTTATAAATTTAAATAATAAATTTAAAATGAAAAAGGGAGAATAAAGTCCATGGTCTGGTGGTGTGTAATATTAACTATGAGGAAGAGTAAAGAAGTAAATATGCAATTATTTTCTGAGAAAGAAGAAAATGAAAACAGAGCCTTTTACATTACATCATGCATGCATTACATCAATATTTTTGATCTATCAACTTAATTAACAGCCTTGTAGAGAAATAAAAGACTTAAAAAATACTAGCTGCTAAGAGTATTTTGAAATTTTAATGTCCACCCAAGGGAAAATAAATATAAAAAAATGTTTTTTATGTGTATGTATACTCAGCTCATTTTGTGAAAATGAAGCAATCATCTCAAATACAAATTATTTTCCAAATAATTTTCACTCACACCACATGATACCACTCACTTCCTCAATAGCATCCAGAATTTCTTTGTCCTATCATAGAATCACAGAATTGTAGGGGCTGAAAGGAGATAATCTGGTCTGACACTCCTGCTAAAGCAGATTCCCGACAGCAGGTCACACAGGAAGGCATCCAGGCAGGTTTTTTCTCCTCCAGAGAAGGAGACTCCACAACCTCTCTGGGCAGCCTGTTCCAGTGCTCCTACACCCTCATAGTAATTTTTTTTTCTTAAATTTGTATGGAGCTTCCAGTGTTCCAGTTTTTGCCCATTACCCCTCGTCTTGCTGCTGGGCACCACTGAAAAGAGCTCTCACACTTCAGATATTTATAAACATTAATAAGAACCCCTCTTAGTCTTCACTTCTCCAGGCTGAAGAGCCCCAGTTCTCTCAGCCTTTCCTCATAAGGGAGATGTTCCAGGCCCCTAATCATCTTTGTAGCCCTGCGCTGGACTCTCTCCAGAAGATCCCTGTCTTTCTTGAAATGAAGAGCCCAGAACTGAACACAGAATTCGAGATGTGGCCTCAGCAGGGCAGAGTAGAGAGGAAGGATCACCTCCTTGGACCTGCTGGCCATGCTTTTTTTAATGCACTCCAGGATCCTGTTGGCCTTTTTTTGCCACAAGAGCACGTTGTTGGCTCATGTTCAAGCAGTTGTCCACCAGGACACCCAGGTCCTTTTCCTCAGAGCTTCTTTGCAGCAGGTCAGCTCCCAGCCTGTACAGGTGCATGCGGTTGTTCCTCCCCAGGTGCAGGACTCTGCAGTTGCCTTTGTTGAACCTCATCAGTTTCCTCTCTGCCCAGCTCTCCAGCCTGTCCAGGTCTCGCTGAATGGCAGCACCGCCTTCTGGGGTGTCAGCCACTCCTCCCAGCTTTGTATTGTCAGAAGATTGCTGAAGGTGGACACTACCCCTCCATTCAGTTCTTGGATGAAGATGTTGAACAAGACCGGATCCAATCCTCTCCCCCTTCCAATTTTACAAATATATTTTTAGTAATTATTTTTGAAAATAAAAAATATAAAAATATAATGTATAAAAATATTTTTAGTAATTATTTTTGAAACACAAGGATTATTATTATTAATATTAATGATAGCAATAATATAATGAGGTGCAAAATATATTCTTGTATTTACTTATTTATTTATTTAATATGAAGTTGGTCTTTCCATTCTCATCATTAGGTTTTGGGTTGGAGACTCCCTGGATATTTGCCTCTCTAACTAAACTTACTTTCTTATAGCTACAGAAATAAACCCTGTTTTATACAAAAGTATGCCATCTCATGTCTTGAACAGTTACAAATGTACTTTTCTCTATATTTATCCAAGTTGAGTTCTGAAAATTTAACGTTCTTGCCAAAGGAATGTCTCTTCTTTTAACCCCAGACACCTTGTAAAGCATCATAACTGTGACCAAGACAATTTTCAGTTTTGAAAGTCGTTTTCTTCCATGAATAAAGAAAGCACTAGGAAATAGATGTAACTAAAAAATGTTCATGCTGATTGAAAAACATACAAAACTAAAGATTAGTCTTCAGGTTTTTCATTGCAGCAATGTGAGAGAAGAAGAAAAATAAAGGTACAGGAATGTATTGCAGAAATACTGCAACAAATTTTGGTATTGCTATTGGAAAGGAAGTAATGATGTTCCACAGAGCAGAGGACCATTACAGTTCATTCAAACAACTAAAAAGGAACTGATTAAATGTTTCAAAAATATATAAAATGACAGTCATTAAAAAAGATATTTTGAAGTTCAGAGAAGATTTTGTCTAATTTGGGAGCAAAGACAATGCACACCAATTTCAATCTTTCTAAAATATTCTCTTTCCTAATTCCTGCTGAATTTACATGTAAGACACAGTGCTGACTGGCCATTTTCTCCTTACTCAGTGGAGACAATTTAAGCAACACATTAAGAAAACTAATGAACATTTTCAATAGCATAGACCTTCTTGCCATAATATTCCCCCTAAAGATCAAATTAAAGACAGTGGTTGAAGATTTTTAACACTTTTCTAATAGGAGGTATATCTAAGGACAAAAGTTCTTATGAATAATTTAACTTTCAGAGATGAAAAGATTCTGTGTATTTTTTCTTACAAACTTCTATATCAGAAAAATAAAGCCTGTAAAAGAGGATGAGAGTAGGTGTAGTGTTCCTTTAAGAATATTTAGATTAGAACTGGTCTTTGAATTATAAAACAAATGTGAAACCTGGAGTGAAGATGAAGGTTTCATTTCAAGGTTTCAGAGGTACAGTATGTTCCCAAATATATACCTGGGATGCAAAGAAGTTCTATTAAAGTCATTTGGAAATCTGCTACCATGCCTTGGAAGATAAATATCCCACATACTGGATTCTCTTGCATTCTGGAATAATAACAATCTAGATAATCTCCATATTCTACCTTTATTTTTGCATAGGATCATGTCCGAGAACATATTTCATATGAGAAAAGATTTTTGGATGTCTCTAGTTTATCCTTCTGCTTACAGCTGGGTCAACATTGAGATCAGAAAAGTTTCTAAGAGCTTTACTGCATTGGGTCTTGAAAATATTGAAGGATGGAAACTGAGCAACATTTTTGCACAACCTGTTTCATTGTTTGACTGTCCTCATGACCTTTCCTTATAATATCCTATCTGACTCCCTCCTGTTTCAGTTTATGCCCACTGTCATTCATCTTCCCATGATGCATCTCTGTGAAGAGTCTGGCTCCGTCTTCCTAGTAACCTGCTCATAGGTATTGGAAAGCTGCCATTATGACTTCCCTAGAAGTCTTCTCTCCAAGCTAAAGAAGGCTGGAGAGGTGATATTAGAAAACACAAAGCTCCTCTGAAGTTGGGACATGCAAGAAATATCAAGGACAATGAGATAAGGCAAAGGGCGAGGGGAAAAAAAAAAAAAAAAAAAAAAA
>VXAV01001327.1:33035-44241 GCA_013399715.1 Alectura lathami
ACTTGCTGAGGGTGCACTCGATCCCACAGTCTAAGTCATTGATGAAGATGTTGAAGAGCACCGGTCCCAAGACAGACCCCTGGGGGACACCGCTCGTGACTGGCCTCCACCTGGACGTAGAGTCATTGACTACAACCCTTTGCCTGCAACCATCCAGCCAGTTCTTTATCCAACCAACAGTCCACCCATCAAATCCACATCTCTCCAGTTTAGAGATAAGGATAAGATGCGGGACCGTGTCAAAGGCCTTGCACAAGTCCAGGTAGACGACATCTGTTGCCCTCCCTTGGTCCACCAATGCCGTCACTCCATCATAGAAGGCCACCAGATTGGTCAGGCACGACCTGCCCTTGGTGAAGCCGTGCGGGCTGTCTCGGATCACCTCCTCATCTCACATGTGCCTTAGCATCTCCTCCAGCAGGATCCGCTCCATGATCTTCCCAGGCACAGGCGTCAGGCTCACTGGCCTGTAGTTCCCTGGGTTTTCCTTTCTTCCTTTCTTAAAAATTGCTGTGGTGTTTCCCTTTTTCCAGTCAGTGGGGACCTCACCTTACAGCCACAACTTTTCAAATATGATGGAAAGAGAAAGCACAAATATGATGGAGAGTCACTTTGTGAATACTTTGCAGCAAAGCAAATACAAGCAAAACACATTTTAAATCTCACCTAGCTATAAACCATTAAGAGCAACTAACTTACACAGCTTTACACAAAAGGCCCTGGGAAAGGAAAGGAACACAAATCCATCACTAACAAAAAGATCAAAAGAAAAACTGGAAACATTCACTATGTACTCAATGAATTAAACATAAGCCTAAACTACAAAGGGAGTAATGAGGAAGTCTGTTGCTTGTGAATGGTTCCAACCTGAAAATATCAGCTTCTGAGGGGTTTTTATTTGTTTTCAATGTCTCATCTCCACAGCTGAAGTCCATAAATCTAATCCACACTTGATCTTTCTGTGAGACTTGGAAGATGAGTAAGTATTTCTTACAGCTGTGAAGAAAGGGGAGAAAAACATTACGTTATTGTTGAGCAGCTGTAATTTCCAGGCACTGAGCTAAGATCATCATCTCTTGTTATATATGAGAAAGTTTCCATGCATAGTAAAAGTGTTTCAGCATAGAGCCCCATAGATTTAGATTTTCACTCAGTGAATGTTACCACAACGGAAAATGAAACATTTGGCTTTGGGGCAGATATTAAACATTTCTTTGAGTTAGTTTTTCATGTCTTCCATAGCCAGTAGGGAAAGTTAAACACTTATTGAAGAGGAACAGTATAGGTGTGTACAGGAAGTGGTGGGAGGACTATATCTGGAAATCTACCATTTGCATGGATTTGGATGCTTACATAAGATGCAGTGAAACACATCTGTGAAAAAAGTCAGTTTGAAATCACCTTAAAATTTAGTTGCATGTGTAACTTTGGCAGTAGATTCTGTCTCACACAAAAACCCTCTGGTCAGAACACCCTTGCCTAAAGCAGAAGTTTGTGAATTTACAACTTCACCATACCAGAGATGGAGTTCATCACAGCATCAACTATCAGGATACCAGAAAAACTAGTGTTAGAATGTTTTCCTTTTGTCAGATATTTAGACCAAAATGTGAGATTGCTGTCCTTTAAGAAAAAGAAAAAGTAAACCCAGTTACAGTTACTAAGGTGTGGGAGTTGGTGAGAAAGTCTTATGTTCACTCCATTAATGAAGGACTGAAACTCAGGATTGCATTATCATCTTTTGTGTGTAGAACTAGGTTAACCTTTGCCCAGACTCTCCCTGTCTCCAGATGTCTGTCATTCCTTTCTGCAAGGGTGTCCTGGTGGCACTGCAAAACTAATGCATAAGTCAAGGCATATCCTGGCTTCTAGGGGTAGTAGATATGAAACATTCAAGTTTACAAAATAAGCCTAAATTCCAACCTCCTTCCTGCTCCCCAAGCTCCTCTAACAGATCAATATCTGAGCAAAAATAATACAGTGAAACAACCAGATTTTTCATCATCATCATCTTTGATTCAGGCTTTTTTTTCTTTTTCTTTTTCTTTTTCTTTTTCTTTTTCTTTTTCTTTTTCTTTTTCTTTTTCTTTTTCTTTTTCTTTTTCTTTTTCTTTTTCTTTTTCTTTTTCTTTTTCTTTTTCTTTTTCTTTTTCTTTTTCTTTTTCTTTTTCTTTTTCTTTTTCTTTTTCTTTTTCTTTTTCTTTTTCTTTTTCTTTTTCTTTTTCTTTTTCTTTTTCTTTTTCTTTTTCTTTTTCTTTTTCTTTTTCTTTTTCTTTTTCTTTTTCTTTTTCTTTTTCTTTTTCTTTTTCTTTTTCTTTTTCTTTTTCTTTTTCTTTTTCTTTTTCTTTTTCTTTTTCTTTTTCTTTTTCTTTTTCTTTTTCTTTTTCTTTTTCTTTTTCTTTTTCTTTTTCTTTTTCTTTTTCTTTTTCTTTTTCTTTTTCTTTTTCTTTTTCTTTTTCTTTTTCTTTTTCTTTTTCTTTTTCTTTTTCTTTTTCTTTTTCTTTTTCTTTTTCTTTTTCTTTTTCTTTTTCTTTTTCTTTTTCTTTTTCTTTTTCTTTTTCTTTTTCTTTTTCTTTTTCTTTTTCTTTTTCTTTTTCTTTTTCTTTTTCTTTTTCTTTTTCTTTTTCTTTTTCTTTTTCTTTTTCTTTTTCTTTTTCTTTTTCTCTTTCTCTTTCTCTTTCTCTTTCTTTTTTTTCTTTTTCTTTTTTTTTCCACTTTTCTTATTAACCTTTCTCTAGCCATAGTACTGGTGACTTAAGAGCTTTCCCAGGTAACAAAAGACTAATGTTCAAAGCTCCTTCCTGCTGATGAGAGTCTAAAATTAGGTCTTCTGCTCATTGGTTCATGTTCACTCACTAATGTGATGTTTAGGGGATTTTTTATGCAAAAAAGGGATTTTTTATACAAAGACATTCAGGTTTTTAAATCTTGAATACAATAAGTTGCAGTCATTTGTCAGAATGCATGGTCAGGATCCTAATTCTTCTGGTGTGAATACAACACCATTGGCAGTGAGACATTTAGACAGGTAGGCAGGGATTTCACCTTCTGAGTCTGTATTTTAGGAACCTACATACAGATTCACAAAGTCAACTCCTTTTTAAGTTTAATTTAAAATGTATGTAAGCTCTTAAGTGCCATTGAGAATTCAAATTCTTAATATAAAGCAAAACTTAGACAATTCAAGTTTCAGAGAATTAATCAACATAAATCTGGGCTGAGTTCCAAGTTCCAGCAAAACTGAAAATTTTGATGGTTACTTACAATTGCCTTTAGAATTCCATTCCCGAAAGGGTTTTTAGTCAATTTTATTAAAATTTAATATTCAATAGTCTATTAAACTTCATACTGTAAATGAGTGAAATAAAACCAGTGAGTGTGTGCATATATATGTATATATATGTATATGTACAAGAACTGACCCTTTGAAAAGAATAAGTGCATAATGAATTATATATAAAACTTATCAGATATATCTCACATATAGACATGTGTATTACATACATTCATGATTCTATATGTATGTGAACTTTACACTTCTTCCATTTACACTCTGCATTGGAGAGCAGATTTCTAGTGGAATTATAATAACAAAATGTAAATTTTGTACAGTTACTTGAGGTCCATTTATATTCTACTATTCTGATAATTAAATATTGAGCAATTACAAATCATGTTCATATTTCCAGTAGGATGAAATATTTTAGTCAGCAAATGACTAAGGAAATAGAATATTATCCACATGCTATAGACAGCAGCAGCTTCTTCACTTGTTCTTCTATCTAAGCATTGGTTGCCTGGGAGATAAGGTTCTGATAATGTGAGCTGCTTCACATTTTCATGTACAAATATCTGCAAATCACCTCTCCCTTGATTTTGTGTTATCCTTCCTTTTCCATCACCAGAACAGTGGCCTGGACTCTTGCACGTGATGGTATATGATTCTAGATGGTTGTGCAGGGTTTGATTTGCTTTCTTATGCAATAGCTAGAAAAAATGTTTCCCAAGTTAATCATATAGGTGAATTTTAAATTATTTTATTGTTCATCTTTTGAAAAAAAAAGGTCTTCCTGCAAACTTGGAAAATTTTTAATTTATGTGGATAAAAATAGCTGCTAATGAGTTTTCATCCCTGGAGGTGTCCAAGAAACGTGTAAATATGGCACTTAGGGACATGGTTTAATGGGCAGAGTTGTGTTGGGTTGATGATTGGACAAGATGATCTTAGAGGTTTTTTCCAACCTTAACGATTCTATAATTCTATGATACTATGATATTTGTAGCATATATGCTGGAAGAGACTAAGGGCTGTTATAGTTTAACATACGCTTATGGGAACAGAGCCAGTCGTTCGACAGATATTAAATGCGTCTGCACTTAACTCACTAGCTAAACTGAAGGTTTATATGGTACCTAGTTTTCAGAAAAATCCCCATTTTTGTAAATATATGAATTGTTAATGACATTTCTATTTAGTCACCTATTTGAATCGGTGATATTTCCCGTCCAATCTATTGACATAGAATATTGTCATGTAGTTCATGTAACTTGCTTTCATCAGCTTCTTCTACTCTAGAGTAGCTCAAAATAAAGCAGCAGGTGAAATAAAGCTATCTTTATTCCAATCTGAAGAGTCAATAATGTGAAGCCTGTGGATAGCCGCTCCATCTTACTAGCTGGTTGTATTTAGGATAAGGATAATGCTGATAACACACCAATGTTTTAGTTGTTGCTGAGCAGTGCTGCACAGAGCCAAGGGCGTTTCAGCTTCTCACACTGCCCTGCCAGCAAGGAGATGGGCTACACAAGGAGCTGGGAGAGAACAGAACCAGGACAGCTGACCCAAACTGACCAAAGGGATGTCCCATACCTTATGACATCATGCAGAAAAACAAGTGGAAAAAAAATCACATCTGCTCTTTCTGTAGAGTAAAGCATTTTTGTTGGCCTTCTGCGCCGATGTTCTGTTTTTGTTTAGTTTAGTTTTTTTTTTTTTTTTTTTTTTTNTTTTTTTTTTTTTTTTTTACTGAAAGATGGCATTACCTGTTTCATTGACTGATTGGTGTAGAGTTAATACACATTCGGAGAAGAAAGAAGGACAAGGTGTGTCTAAGGCTGGCGAGCTACACATTTAGGAGTGTGGGAAGGAAAATCATAAATACTCAGATTAAAAAAAACTCAAAGAATATGACTAATATCTTGAAGAGAGTAAGACAGATACCTCATTTGAAATAATGATCCTGTGAGAATAATATGCTTTTTTTTATTTCCTAAATTTTTGTAATTAAAAGATACTTCGGTGGACCAAGGGAGGGCGACGGATGTCGTCTACCTGGACTTGTGCAAGGCCTTTGACATGGTCCCGCACCATATCCTTATCTCTAAACTGGAGAGATGTGGATTTGATGGGTGGACTGTTCACTGGATAAAGAACTGGCTGGATGGTCGCAGCCAAAGAGTTGTAGTCAATGGTTCTGCGTCCAGATGGAGGCCGGTCACGAGCGGTGTCCCCCAGGGGTCCATCTTGGGACCGCTGCTCTTCAACATCTTTATTGACGACTTACACTGTGGGATCGAGTGCACCCTCAGCATGTTTGATGATGACACCAAGCTGAGTGGTGCAGTTGATAACCCCTGAAGGAAGGGGTGCCATCCAGAGGGACCTGGACAGGCTGGAAAAGTGGGCCCACGAGAACCTGATGAGGTTCAACAAGGTCAAGTGCAAGGTGTTGCACTTGGGTCAGGGCAGTCCCAGGTGTGTGTACAGACTGGGAGAAGAACTCCTTGAGAGCAGCCCTGCGGAGAAGGACTTGGGCGTTGTGATTGACGAAAAGCTGGCCATGAGTCGGCAGTGCGCTCTTGCAGCCAGGAAGGCCAATGGCATCCTGGGCTGCATCAAGAGAGGGGTGGCCAGCAGGGAGAGGGAGGTGATCGTCCCCCTCTACTCTGCCCTTGGAAGACCTCACCTGGAGTCCTGTGTCCAGGCCTGGGGCCCCCAGCACAGAGGGGATGTGGAGTTGTTGGAGCAGGTCCAGAGGAGGGCTACCAAAATGATCAGAGGGCTGGAGCACCTCTCCTATGAGGAAAGGTTGAGGGAGTTGGGATTGTTCAGCTTGGTAAAGAGAAGGCTCCAGGGAGACCTCATTGCGGCCTTCCAACACTTGAAAGGAGCTTACAGGCAGGAGGGGGACCGACTTTTTGCACAGGTGGATAATGGTAGGACAAGGGGGAATGGACTAAAAGTGAAAGAGGGGAGGTTTAAGTTGGACATCAGGAAGAAATTCTTCCCTGAGAGAGTGGTGAGGCACTGGAACAGGCTGCCCAGAGAAGTTGTGGCTGCCCCATCCCTGGCTGTGTCCAAGGCCAGGCTGGATGGGTTCCTGGGCAGTTTGATCTAGTGAGCTAGTGGCTGGCAGCCCTGTCCACGGCAGGGGGGTTGGAACTAGATGATCTCTGAGGTCCCTTTCAACCCAAGCCATTCTATGATTCTATGATTCTATGATTCTATGATAAAATCTGATCTCCCCAAGGAATTTAACTAAGGAAAAATCAGTTATTTAGTCTTGCTATTTAATTAATCCTCAGGATTTAGCTCAAAATTTCACGTGATGACCCAGGAAAAGATCCAGTTGCTTAAATAATAGATCTGATAAGTCAGTCTTCCATATGCACTTAGTTTTCTTGAGTGCATCAGCAGTAACAAAGGTAGAAAATTCTTGAAGCAGTTAGTAGGTACTGTGTATCCTCAACTGCATAAGCAATTTTCATGATCCACAAAGGAGGATGATATTTTACTTGTTGTTTTGAGCCTATTTTTCTTCACCTCTCTCTTTTACTAGCTCTTTATTAGTTGCAGGCTACTCAGTCAAGGTAAACAATTATCTTTGTTTTGACAGCAGCAGGACTGAGTATATGCATCCATTGTTTAGTTTTGTCTGTACAATTTTCAGATGCCCAATTTTCCATAATTTCTACATTTTCTATTTAAATGCAGGTGATACACATAAAATTGTATGGTTTTGATTTTGCAGGAAATTGCTGAATTTCTGAACTGCTAAACTGCAAAATTCATTTTATCACATCGTCAGTCATCTAAAAATACCATTTCCTTTGCAACTGAAGCTCTGACAGCTCTATCAAAAACACACATGGGCCAGATGCACAGAAACATTTGGTGATAACTTCATCCTGGCCAGAAACTGGATATCTAAGCAAAAGTCACGAGGCCATGAGATCTTCTTCCAGCCGGTGCGTTGTTTTTGTGACTCCTATCTCATGTAATCACCTTAAGTCAGCCGAGATTGACTGGCTTTTGCCTAGTAATGCTCCGGAGCTTGGAGAAGGAATGTGGTGGGAAAGGGGATATTCAGCATATCTTATTTCATCTAAAAAAGGCTGAATGTTGAGAGTTACAAAGTGTCTTTACATAGAATACTTCCACCAATCTTGACAGCAGACACTTTGGCAAATATATTTACTTTCCCTAGGGCATGGTACAAGATGAACTAAATGAGTCAGTTTGCTCTTGCTCGTGACCATTTTGGCCCTCTGCCAAAGTTGTCTATGGGGGTGATGTGGTAGAACTGTAATATTTTAAAGAGCCTATGAAACTTCAGAGGCTTTGACTTATTTAACTGTAATGAATGGACCCAACCCTGTGATCTCAGTAAGATGGAAAAGAATTCTAGTGACCATATTGCTGAAAAAGAGCTTAATGCATGAGCCTATACTTGATGAGGCAGATGGTCATAATTCTGCTAATGAAAGACCCCTAAATGTATAAGAAGTGTGATGCATGCACAAATTTACTTTCCATGTGAGAAATGAGTGGATGGGAATGTATTTTTTTATATAACAATTCAGACTCCAATAATGTGTGTTCTCTTGGTATGTAACATGACATAAGAGATGACATTATATGTGTTGCTTTTTGTGAAGATTTTTTTTTTTTTTTAATTAATTCTGTTCAATTCGTTGCTGGTTCATGTATTAGATGCTGCTTTGTTTTCTTCTGGTTATACTTTCATTTCAGTAAGCCGTCATTTATGGACAAGAAACTTGCTCAAAGACAGACATCAGAATATTTATGGTGTTAATCCGTGTTGTGAAATAATATAATGTAGGAGATTACTACTGGTTCATTGTGTCATAAGATATCAAAGTATTCTTCTGCAACACCTTTGAAGATGCAAAAAAGAATGCTCACTAAATAGTTTGAACTTAAAAATATCTATTATTTAATGTTTCTCTTTTGTTAGCAATAATCAGACTGTCAATTTTTAACCTTAGAATTTTTATTTTTTTTCTCCTATGGACAGAGAACATGTGAAATCTTGATCAGGATGGAACAGCCTCTCTGCATAGAAAGAGGTTAATTAAGGGAGTTACACATTTCAAGTGGAAATAACAAAAGAAAATTATATTCTGTCAACAGAATAAAACATTTTGATAATGTATCTCAAGAAGAGAGCTAAAACAAAACATAATACAAAATTAAACACTTAAAAAGGCACAAAAGACACAAGAAAAAATAAATTCACTCTCCATTCCAGAATGTTATTTGGGACACTTATTGTAATGAGTTGATTTTCTTACTTTCTGTATTGGATTAAATCCTGTCTCACTTTATTATCATTACTTCTGCTGAAACGTTTGCAGTATTTCATGGAACTTTTGTGGAACACTTAATTCTTTTGTCAGAAATAGGTATGGAAATGAGTCATTAAAACCTGTAATACATCTCATAAACATTTCGAGAGATTTATCTGAAAGAAACACACAATTATAATGAAGCGGAAATATCAGACATGGAAGGAAGTGCAAGAAGAGTAATGTTTTTAAATACAGATGAGACTTTTATTGATCCTTATTCCATCATCCCTTGGAATATTTTTCACACTGCGTGAAAAAGAGATGACATCACATCTCTGATCAAATTTTGTGTAGACAAATTATAACTTTCTGAAGTACTTGGTTATTGAATCTGCATTTATATTTGCAGTTGTCTCAGATATGATATCTAGTTTTTGAATTGACACTGTATGAACACTTCAGAACTAGTAGTAAAGTCCTCATGAAATATTTTGGATTTACTTTTCTCATTTTGGTACTGGTAGTACTCTTCTCACCTGTTCAGTTTTATTTTCACCTTGGCCTCTACAAGGAATTTGTTTCTACAAGGAACTGTTTATTGATAAATTATTCTATCCCTTTTAATTACCTTTAATTGATATGGATATAAGATGTTACTGACATTAATAGACTGGACATTATTTTCCTTCCTTTCAGTTTAATTACCCCCATTGCAAATGACTGCAAAGGTCCAAGTGTCAGATTTCACGCAATACAGCTCTGCAGGTAATGTATGCCCAGGTCATATAGCAACAGGTGATCCACAGCCCGCATAAGTTACTGTGATGTTAGTTTTTATTGCTGATTAATTTTTTTTCAGTATTCCACTGGACTCGTGCATCTTTCTGCTCATTGCTGCTAATTCTTTGTTTTTCATCTACATTTTGTTTGTAAGTATTCAGAGATACGGATCATCTTCTTTCTGTCCCTACAGGATTTAACAAAATGAGGTCTTATACAATGTAGTATCCCTATAAAGCAACTGAAATTTCTTTTCTAACAGTAGAGAATATCAAGAAGATATTGCTTTGACCATCATTTGTGTGAAACCACTCTAAACTTCCTCTCTGTTCCCTGGTATCCATTCCACTAAGACAAGTCATTTTGATCATATTTCCATAGTCTTAATTTCATTCATTTAATGGTGCTAAGAAATTAAATGTGATCGAGTTGTTTCCTCCGTTTCACTGCAGTTACAAGAAAACAAACTATATCCATAGACTTTAATTTACAAGATTGTTTATTATTCATCATCCGATTGTTTACCACATTTTACAATGATTGAGATACTGTTTTTCCATATCATTACTTAGATGTCTTTTGTTTTCTATTCCTTCCTTCTTTCTCTCCTTCCTTCCTTCCTCTCTTCATCCCTTCCTTCCTCCCTTCCTCCCTTCGTCCTTTCCTCCCTCCTCCCTTGCTTCTCACCACTTTCTTTCTTCGGAACAATTAGCAATTCACACCAACTTGCATCACACAGGCATCAAATGTAGGATTAAAGCTATCAAAAGACACATAAGATTTTTTCTTTCTATCTCTCCTTTTTTATTATCTTTTTATTATTATTATTACTTTTTTTTTTTTTTGATTTAGAGCTCCTGGAAGACAATCATGTTATTTGTTTGGGTAAAAATAAGAATGATGCATATATATTATTTTAACTACAGAAAGTGAATGAAATTCACATAGCTGAGGAAGGATATCACATGTTCCCCCTTCATTATCTCTAAGATGCTTCTTGGAGGAACAATTTTTCTACTAGTTTTAATTATTTTTGCTTGGAAAGACAAATATGAAAGGTTTTTGCGAAGGAGTCACTTGTTCCAAAGAAATCACCTGCGACCAGGGAAAGATTTTGCATGATAAATAGCCTTTAGTCACTATCCTAAGGTAATACTCAGTGGCACAATGAACCATTCACAGCTAAACATTAAAGAAATAGTAGTGATAATTAATCTTTTAGGGAATGTTTATCTAGATATTGAAATTGTTCTGTGAAACATAGGAGCAGCTGGACTGTATGAAGATATTAATCTATTAAATAATTAATGCCTGTGTCTCCATTAACATAATATTTTCAATTTGTTATTTACGCAGAGGTGGAGATACTATTTCATTGTTTTCTGCCAGTAAAAACATGAAAGCCTTTGTGCAAAATTAAATTCTGCCATGTCACTTAAATTTACATTTTTTAATTTACATTTTTGTAAGTCCAGGATTATATCTCATTTCCTTCAACAATTTATATTCATGCTTGTACAAGCAAAGCCTGGATAATAAGAAAAAACAAAGCATGTGGAATTTTAATTTAAAAGTCCTGCAATGCATATAAACAGAAAATTATGATAAATGAAATACTGAAATTTGGTCATATATTAGCAATTCTCTTAACTCCTTGAATTTTTCTCACAACTGAAGATGGATGCTACAGGGCTTCTCTGGACATGTGGAATTACAAGTGTTCACAGATCTGAAAACCTTCCTGAAGGTGGCTCCATTTGATAAAGGTTAAATTAGACAATCCAGGACAAGCTCAATTGCAAATTCTTAGAGAGATTTGGAGGGGAAAAAACAT
>VXAV01001327.1:46440-57640 GCA_013399715.1 Alectura lathami
AACAATATCTGATTTTTTCAGAGTATTATTACTCATTGAAATGGAAACTTTTGATTTGTAGTATATGCACAATTTTTGGAAAAAAAGTCTTTTGGGATCTACAATAAACTATCAGTTATATTAAGAATAAATATTTTCACATTCCAATATCAACTATGGAATAGTTAGTAAAGAATTTCTAAAGTTATTTTTTTCCCATCAGATTCATATTTTGCAAGTATAACTCCTATTGATAATGTTTCTAAATAACTTGAAAATAATTTTCCTATTCAGATTGTTGAAAATATAAAGAAAAATATTTTCGTTTTGTTTGATGACTGCAAAAATGAGAGGAAAAGAATACTTCTTTCCCTTTCTCTCAGTTGGATTGTAGCAAAATATATGTATCTATAATCATTCATATGTGCTAACAACAGGGTTAACAGTTTTAAGAATTAAGCACAATTTGGTGGATGAAATATATAACAGAAGTGTAGTTACAAACAGGAAAAACCATGCAATATTAATTAAAATGCTTATTCTATTCTTAGAAATAATAATTCTCCACAGTCATTGTTTGTAGGATTGTTTTAACCAGCAGGTTTTTTTATTCATTCCTGCCTTTCATGGTCTGTGAAAGGGAGAAACTGGGAGTCATTCTGTTTGATCAAAGGAATTAGTACAATCTCTTTTTCAGGTTATGAAGGCAGCAGCAAATCCACTCAGGAGACAGGAACCACAACAAAATCATTCTTCTTTACTGATATACAGCTAAACATTGCTGGAAACCTTTCATGAAAGGATCGCATCTTTTTACATCAAAAAGCTGAACATTATCAAGAATTCTCTTCTGTAAGCCAAATACCAGCATCCTCACTTTTGAATGTAGCCAAATTTCATTTTTGTTGAGATCCCAGGTAAGGCGAGACATGCTAAGAAAATGTTCTTTGAAAATGAACTTTAAAGGGTTTCTTTTCCATGTGTGAAGCAGCTGACTGTGCTTTATCTATGTGATCTTCTGAAGGCCTGAGGTCACAAATCTGTTTGAAATGACCAAATGTAAGACAAGTATGATGCCAAGTCACAGCATCTGTAATGTTACATTGCAGCTAAGAAGCCTTCAGCAGGACTTAATCCTTTAAACTCTACTACCATCACCAGTGCAGCTTTTGCCTGCCCCAGAGAGAGCACCAACACATCTAGCTTGGGCTGATCTTAGGACACTGCGGAACAAACCTCTACTTGCAGTTTTTGCTTAAGTAACCTGGAGTACCAGAGTTAAATTCTCATTTTATTTTATTTTATTTTATTTTATTTTATTTTACTTATTCCTAGGAAGTTTGCAGTTGGTGTAGTCTCCTAAGAAAAAAATAGTAGATTTTATGTTTTTCAGACAGAATACCAGCGCTCTAGCTTACCTTTGTGGATGAGCACAACCTAACACAAAGTTCATCAGCTTTTGATCTAAATAATTTGAGATATGAACTTTAGATAAAACCTCTATTATAATTAAAGTGTAGTCATTATAAATTGTTAAAATACCAATGTAGTGGTAAACAAAGTTGACACTATGAGTGCAACAATTATTTTAAAAAATAAATAAAACAAGATCTGTCATACCTGACAAATTTAATTGCAGGATGTTTTTTGAATGCAGAGGTTGCAGAATGTTAATGGTAATCAAACTAATGATTTGTCCTTGCTACTTTGCAAGGCTTATTTTGTGTTAGTGAAAACAGAAAGATAACACAGTAGGTGTACTACTAGCACACATATCAGGATCTAGGTAAGATTAATGTCCTACTTTCCTGAAGGAGGAGAGGACTGTAGAAATTTTGATTTCATCATCATTTCCTTTAAGGTCCCTTCCAACTCAGATGATTCTATGATACTGTGATTCTATGATTCTTATTCAAATGGTACTCAGCAATTGAAAAGAAGGCAGAAGTATTTGCCCCTGTCTTACCTACCAGAGTAAATTTTCAATTCCTCTTGTGGTGGCATGTGCTTTTCATATATGACTAGAAGATAGAAGAAAAAAAATGAAAATTAATGCTCCCTCCCACATGACTACCAAGGCTCTTCGAAAAGAATGTGCAGAAAACCCTTTTTATTTTTTAACTAGTTTCATCTCATTCAAACTTCAAGTCCCTAAGGGAGTCATCCCAAAGGCTAAATTAAGTATGCTTTAAGTCTGACTTCTTTATTTTGTAACTTGGAACAAAAGAGAAGAATATTTTTGTTGCTTTCTTTCTTTCTGTATTTCTCCTGATCTGACATAAGTTGTCTGTTTTTTTTTTTTTTCCCCCTACACTTTTAATGCAGCTGCCTGGAACGGAATACGCTATTTACAGTCACTAACCATTCTTGTCACTGAAGAATTATTCATTTCCTAGTAACTGAAATGAAAGTGGACCTGAAGAATACTGCTCTTTCATATAGCGGTATATCCACCGGTTTTCTTTCTCTATTTCACAATTATGGAATCACAGAATCATCAATTATCCTGAGTTGGAAGGGACCCACAGAGGTCGTTGAGTTCAATTCCTAATCTTAATTTCAGCAAGCATAGCCTTGCAGCTTAAAACACCGTACTCTGAATGCTGGTTGACCAGTGTGGGCTTCTCTTTGTTACTTTGAAGGAAGAGCTGTGATTTTGAATCTGACTTTCATATTTTGCACCTTGCTATAAATATAAGAATTTTTGATTACAAAAAAAAAAAAAATATTGATAGGCCCATTTTCTGTCCTATTCGCTGCTTTTTTTTTCCTCAGGAGAAAAACAAAAAAAAGTTAAGAAGCCTCTGGCCTGCCAGTAGTTACAGATCCAGGTTCAAGGAAAGTTGCTATATTCAACGCAGTTTACATTTCCCCTCTCCTGCTAAGGAAAAGGAAAATCTGTGTTCAGTTGCCAGTGGGTACCGCGCTTGCTGAAATGTTTCCATGGAGACAGGGTCCATCCAAGCACAGCAGCTGAGGGCGGGCAGCTGAGATGTGTCCTACAGCCCTTCCACAGATGACACGTATGCTCGTGCATAGATGGAGTGCACAGCCAGGGCATCTCCCTTTATCAGGAACCACATTTTTATTAGAAGTTAAATGTTTATTTCACAAAGAAAATTTAAAGCTCTACAAACTACACAAGCAGGAAAAAAAATTAAACAAATAAACATTTCACATGAATTTCATAATATTCTGGTGATGCTTGAGGAAACATGAAAGCCCTATAGTCCTATTTTTTTGAGTTCAGGCTTCTTTTTTTCCAGATTTATTTATTTATAGACCTAAAATGAATCAAATACTGTCTTCTTTAGAATGAGCTGACTTAACTCATTCACACCTCTGCATTCAGAATTAAAATGATAACTCCTGGAATGCCAGAATGTGAGTAGTTTACATAAACAGTTTTACTGGTAAATTAGTTTCTCAGTCACAAAATGGAATTTGAAATCTATATTTACTATTATGAATTTTTGTATGCTTTGTTTTTCATTGGATAGTATGTTTGCTCCATCAAGTTTAATGAGCTGTGAGGAGGAAAATCTAAAGTAAATGCATTTTATTTCAAGGTGTAGGTATTCATTTTTCTGTTTGATACCCAAACCATGCCTCATTCCAAAAAAACTTGCTTAAATCAGGCACATCTAGGAAAAAAAAAAAAAAATATTTGGTTTTAAACTCAAGGATGTGCTTTATGTAGGACAAATATTTTAAAAAGAAGATTGTGTTTTTTTTTCTAGTTTTTTGTTGGTTTGTTTTTTACATATGTGGGAGTGAAAACTTGACTTTATAAAAATCAGTGTTAAAAACATGTATCACATCTTTTAAATTTATTTCTTTATAACAAAGCCTAGAAATAATTAGTACTGCTACAGAAAATACTGATAGAATTTCATTTGAAAGAATTCAGACTTTTCTGGTCATCAGTACAAATTACAACTGGCAAAGATGCCAACAGAATGCTAAGGTACTTTTGGAAATATATTAGAAACTGAGTGAATTTGGTTTGTTTAGTTCAGTAAAGCAAAGACTGAGGTATACTTATTATGTATAAATAAGACCATTATATAATTATTTTACAGATATTCAGAAAGGCAAGTATTTCTAGGATTTATTTTTACTTAATTCCTAGTAATATTATATACTCTCAGGTGTCCAGCTACTTATCCAGCTCAAAATCATAGAATCATAGAATGGCTTGGGTTGGAAGGGACCTCAGAGATCATCTAGTTCCAACCCCCCTGCCGTGGACAGGGCTGCCAGCCACTGGCTCACTAGATCAAACTGCCCAGGAACCCATCCAGCCTGGCCTTGGACACAGCCAGGGATGGGGCAGCCACAGCTTCTCTGGGCAGCCTGTTCCAGCGCCTCACCACTCTCTCAGTGAAGAATTTCTTCCTGATGTCCAACCTAAACCTCCCCTCTTTCACTTTTAGCCCATCCCCCCTTGTCCTACCATTATCCACCTGTGTAAAAAGTTGGTCCCCCTCCTGCCTGTAAGCTCCTTTCAAGTATTGGAAGGCCGCAATGAGGTCTCTCTGGAGCCTTCTCTTTTCCAAGCTGAACAATCCCAACTCCATCCACCTTTCCTCACAGGAGAGGTGCTCCAGCCCTCTGATCATTTTGGTGGCCCTCCTCTGGACCCGCTCCAACAGCTCCACATCCCCTCTGTGCTGGGGGCCCCAGGCCTGGACACAGCACTCCAGGTGAGGCCTTCCAAGGGCAGAGTAGAGGGGGACGATCACCTCCCTCTCCCTGCTGGCCACCCCTCTCTTGATGCAGCCCAGGATGCCATTGGCCTTCCTGGCTGCAAGAGCGCACTGCCGGCTCATGGCCAGCTTTTCATCAACCACAATGCCCAAGTCCTTCTCCGCAGGGCTGCTCTCAAGGAGTTATCTCCCAGAATGTGGTATGCACGTGTAACTCTCACTCCCTCCTGCTTTGTTTATGTGGCACACCCTAGTCTTCTGGTAGGTGTGTGGATATATTCGCTGGACCACGGTGTATGCAGGTGTGCCAGATAATGTGCTGCCCCCCTGGAGCTATCCCTTATTTGTTAGCACAGATCTCAGGGAACTATGTAGTGACTCTGGTGACCTCTTACTTTGTCCTTTTCCTTAGGCTGGCTGGAGAAATGATCAATATGAACATGAAAATAGGAGCCACATGGACAGGAGCCTGTTGGGTCCCATTTAGCTGAAAACATTGTCTCCCTTCAGAGTTTCTCCTGCTGTCTGTCACAGATGTTGTCTTTGCTGAAATGTCTTTGAGAGAGGCAGGAAATTGAATTCAGCCTGGTGCAAAACCAAGGCAACTCCAAGGCACTGGCTTTTTACCAATGATGCTTTCCCTTTTGTGGTCATGTAGTGCACCGCTCCCAAATTCAGGAGGATCCTGCAATAAAGGAACCAAATGCCTAGGAGAATTTTCAGGCTTGATGCTTGTCGCAACATCTTCTAACATTCTTTTTTCTTGCATAAATTCAGAGTTTGTCTTGCTGGTGTAAGGGCGAAGATTTCTCATCAGTCATGTTCTAGTCTCATGTAGTATTTGCCGTAAACTCTACTGCAGCTACTCAGGATTTAGTTGCCATGATGCTGCTAAGTCTTTGCCACACCTTGCCATCTTCCAGCAGTTTGAAAAGTTACTTTGTATTAAACAAGCCTGTGTTAGATGAGTCACAGGTTCATTCTGCAGCAGTAAAAGGCTCTTAAGATCTGAGCTGGCTAACTGCAGCCTGGCAGGGATGTCTATTCCGTGCCGCAGTCACAGAGGAACCCATGGCTTAATGTACCCTCATCCAACAATGAGTGTTACAGAATGGTCTGATCTTTATTTTTACAAGACAAAAGATCTGGAACTATACCTTCAGACCTGAAGGGACCCTCAGTCTGACATGAAGGTGAGAATGGGCAAACCAATCATACAGAAATCATTTTGCCTGAGATCTTATTCGGAGAGGTGGAAAGGTGCACATTAAATGAAGATGCATGCTAGTACAGGGTGGTTATAGACCTGCTTACTTGTCCTCAGATTGCTGAACCCAGTGGGAACCAGTCAGCATCAAGCTTGTTGTTGAGCAGAGGATGATGTTCAGAACTCTAATTATTTTGGGGGCTGAAGACAGAAATGGTTAGGACACTACAATAGCAAAGGTTATCTGCAATCATTTGAAGGAGAATTAGCCATCCTATTTTCAGAACCTCTCTCTGGAACAGTTGGGGGAAAAAAAACAAAGCACCCAAAAAATCCACAAAGAATTAATCACGAAGTAAAATCTTTTCTTTTGCTTCCCTTTAAAAGTTGATCAGGTGCAGAGAATGCTTGACCCTTAAGTTTGCCTAATGTGGAGGAGTGTGCTTTCAGGGCTTGAAAACAGGCATGGTTTCTGCTCAACTTTGCAGTGGAATTTAACAACCATCTTGAACAGAAAATCACACAAGGGCTTCCAGGATCAAACTTATTATTCATTCAGTATCCCAATACTCCATCTGCTGTTTCCTAGTTCCATATCCCATTAACAAATGCTAAGCTGCAGATTGTTTTTCACATAGTAATGAGCTGCATAAGTATGCAAACAAAACAAAAGTTATATATTTCTGCTAGAACATGTGCCAGGAACACCTCCTGTTTCAACACTACTAATGACAGGATAGCAACACTGGAATAAAGAGAGTAATTTGTAGTATTCCCAGGTCAGCTGCACACATGTTTTCTCCAAAAATAAGTAAGTGAGGCAATTTATTCTAAACTTACAATGCACCAAATTCATTCCTGCTTTAACTGCAATAGCCTCAGTGGATATGTATCATGGAAGAATTTGGCCTTGTATTGGAAAGCTTCCTGCAGATGGTGGTAAAAAAAGGTGACAAGCATAAATAATGTCATTATCCCAATTAACTAGAATTGATTAATTCATCCATTCATTTCCCAAGTGATTATCTCCAATTAAAATAATTGCCTGGATAACATTCCATTGCTAGATCCCTGGGTGAAACAAAGATCTTCCAAATATCATTATATGCCAGAAAAACTACAGCTACCTGGCAGTAGGGAAAGTGATTTCAGTCTGCTACAGTTTAACATGAGGACAGAGGAAGCTTTGGAATGTCTCTAAGACACATACATTCACTTACTAAAATTGTAATTTTTAAAAACATATGATTATTGTGAAATAGGACTGATTTGTTGCAGAAGGCAAAGAGAAGGTGCCTGATGCTTACATTCTAAACAAGCACAGACGCAGATAAGGTGAACAAAGAAACCCTGAGTAAATACCAGTAGACATAGCCAGCCCTGGCAGCAGCACCACAGCAGGCTGTTATTGTTGGATGTTTTAGTAGGATTCACAGCAACCGATGATTCTTAAACCACATCTTTGAAGGAGCTAGCTATGTTGATGCTTACAGAGATATCCTCCCAGCTGTGAAAGTGATGAAAAGTTTGGTGATACCTGTCTGAAAATTTAAGGTAGGGACAGGGGAGCCTGACAGCATAGACTCATCAGAAGCAAAAGTCCACCTTCTGATTGTGATCAGATGATGAGTAGTACAGAGAGGCCTTGAAAAGGCATATAAGTAGTGAGAGGGATGTAGAGCAGTTATTTAATGAAAGAGATAACATCTTCAAATGAGCTGGATAGAAGGAGGATGCCCATAGCTACAGTCTTGCTCTGGCTGGGAGAAGACTGCATCTGCTAGGCTTAGAGAAAGCAGTTCTAATGAAATGTGACAGTATGCATAGATGTATACAAAGATGAAAATACTTTGTCTAAGAGACATTTTATATGGGAAATATGCAAAACTCAAGCATGGTTTGCATATAAAAACGTTAAATTTAGAGTTGAATAGGATGCCCAAATTACAGGCAGCATAATCAGTCAGTACACTAACTGGTACACTTTTAGGACAACGAGGCAGGAGAAAGCTACGACTGAAAAATTAAGTTTTATTAAGTCTTAGCTCCTAGCTGCACAATGATAAGAAAATGTCAAAGATGTTGCAATTTTAATTTGAGCAGAAAGAGAGTTATATATTGAAGGGCAAATGTAAGCTCACTTAAGTAATAGCAAATTATTTTTATTTACAAATGAGATTTTAACAGGCTAAGGCATGGAGGAAAAAATAACACCACAAAAGCAAACTTTGTCTAAGTAGTGTGGAACTCTGAAGAGGACTGTTAGAATGGTTAGAAGAGTTGTCTATGGGATATACAAATAAAAAAGGTAGTGGAGAGATAGAGGTGATAGGGAAGGGGTAGATTGTTGGGAATTAGAAACAGGAAAATTGACCTCATAGAAAATGCCCGGCACATCACCGAAGATGAAGCTGAATTTTACTTTTCGGATTAGACAATGTAAAATCTGTTTGGTTGCTTAAATGCAGGCATCTCATCAGAATTGTGAAAGACTGCCACATGTTCTCCACCCACCCTTCCTGTACTGTGTTTTAATTGTCACCTCAGGCAGATTTTTCAGGTGCTTGAGAGGCACTAGATGTCCATGTTTATGTAACTGGACAGTGTCTTACGGGTGGGATTCAGTTCATACCTACAACCTCTAAAGGTGTCTGTATGTAAGTGTCTACAAATATGTTGAGTTTCATCCCTATTGTAGTCAATACAGCTACTGGGGCTTGTGGAACAATTCACATTCCCAGCTAAAGTATAGAGACACTCAAGTTGAAGTCATGACTACAATGACCATTGCCATGGTTTTCCCCTAGGAATATGTATTTTCCACTGTTTAAACTCCCTGTTGATTGTTCCCATTTCTGATACCAAAGCTGATTGGAGTATATGTAATCAGGCAGAGGCATTGAATGCTGGTGGTTTTCTAAGCTTTTATGAATGTATGTTATTGGGTTACAATGAAGAGTTTTTTAAATGACAGTATCTACTTTGTTGTACACTAAGTTTTAGGTATTTTCTAACAAACTAAAAGCTACAAGACAAGGTGGAGGTGGTGAAGAGGTGATTCTTATACTGGTTATTTACTTCTTATGAAAGCCTGTCATAGCAAATATATCTGGACTTGCAGGTGCAAAGCCATAAGAAATTTGAGCATGAGAATAGCAGTATGAAACAGCAAGGGGAAAATACTGCCCCTACAGCTTTGGGAAGTTGTGAGCAAAAGGTAGACGGCAGAACAACAAACAGCCCTTTGCATTACACATATTCAGCTGCACAGTTGTATGGAGAGGATCACAGGAACTGTTCCCTTATTAACCAAGTCAGTGCCTTAGGAGGCCTTTAAAATATACTGCTATAGAACATCTCATGCAATGTTTGGGTCTTTTTTCCCTGGTTGCTGTAGTCATGTCTTACTCTGAGAATATGAGCATATTTTGAAACCCTATTTTTTGCAGTATAATGTGCACTACTGCTAGAAGAGATTGTTAAAATGTTTAAAATTTTTAGAATGTTATTCTTTTAATGTCAGGTCCCAGAAACGTTAACAAAAAGACTATATTAACATTAGTGGGGCAACAGCAGTTCTTAGTGGAGGAGAAGAGCTGGGATGAAGACAGAGTACGCGTGAAGCTGTAAGTGAGAGGTCAGTTCACCTTGTAATGCCACCATGGGCTACCTAAAAGTGAGGAAATTGATCCATTCTTCACTGGTCAATGTTTTGTAGGCTTTATCTTTTGTCATAACAGCTATAGCACCTTGGAGCACTTCAGCCTGAGTAAGACATGTATAGCCTTAAGGATATGCTGTGACTTAAAAAAAAGGGAGATGACAAAGACTGCAGGAAAAATGTAAATTGTTTTGGGCATTCACTGGTTAGGATGGAACAGGCAGCCAAGAAATGAAACAAAGCATCCAAACAAACAAAGAAATCTTTTCTGTTTGAATAGAATAATTTGTCTTGTTCTTTATGAAACGAAATTCTGAAATTGCATTTTGTAAATAGAAAATGTCAATTCACTCATACCTAAAGAAGGGGCTAGCTTCACAAAAGACAGAGCAGACAGACCTTGGCTGGTTTTGTTTAGAAATGGTGTTGGTTACACTCTCTCCCTCCTTTCTTCTGCAACATTTCCTCTCCTTAAGAGAACAGGAGCCACCATAGTTTTTTTTTTTTTTTTTTTTTTCACCTGATACAGGCCTCCTCTGTCTCCATTACTTGTGACTCAGAGCAATTTCCCCTTAAAAGAAGCTGTCTTTTCACCTTCCCCACAAGACCTCAGCATTTCTGACAAACACCCATTTTCTTTCTTAATAAAGAAAGGCTGAATAATAAAGCTAATTTTAAAAGAAAGAGTTACCAATTTATACTTGAAGTCTTAACTTTTCTGTCACCACTGTGTCAACACAAAAGAGATGCAGGTGGCCCTCTCCCACTCTGTCTTAATAGATGCATTTATTGTTGGCTATTGTCAACCAGGTACACTTATGTCAGTGGGAGGTCTTCAAGAATTAGTCCTGTAATGTCTTCTCAGTAGGCACTATATCCTGCAGCTCCCTCTCTTCCGAGCTGTACAGTACCTCAAATTAAACCCATTTGTTTCATACTTCTCACCACTCTTGTATACCTACAGCCCATGTATACTTTAATGACAGAAAAAAAAATGACTATGAGCATAAGCCATTTCTCCATTAATCTGGATATGAAATCTGGAGTCCTATTTCAAGCAGTTATCCTTGTGAGAAAATTCATGATTTTAATGTTTCTGTAGTATTGTGTTATTGCTAGGAATGAGTGGCTGGGATAGGAAAACGTTTCCTTGTGTCAGCACCACTGAAGTTTAAACCAAATGTGAGACAGACGAGGAGATGAAAAAGAGCAGTAACTGAAGCAGCTCAATTTTCCTGCAAACCCTGGGAAAGCAGATTGCCTTAAAAGAGCCTATCTCAGAGTGATAGTCCTTTCCTGGAAAGAAACAATTACTCTGATTCTCTGTTGCTCCAAAAGGAGCTGCTGAGCTACTCCATGCACAGCTCATTCTCTTCATTGGTACTAAATGCCCATCCATTTTCATCATTCTGCCACTCATGGAAGGCAGAGTGTAATCCTGCACACAGAGTTTAGGTGGTGACTGAATAAATAAAAAATATTCTTCTTCTCATATGATCATCCAGGAAGTCAGAAAGAGTCAAAATCTAATCCTGTGTAGATTTAGTGAACTGGTGAGAAATGACAGCTACTGAAGAAGGCAAAAGCGTTCACCAAACCTGGGAGGTCATTGCCTGTGCTTTACAGAGATGCAAGAAGCAACAG
>VXAV01001327.1:63128-76962 GCA_013399715.1 Alectura lathami
CTATTGTATTTATAAAATCAAGGATTTTAATGAAATATTATCTACATGGCTTCATTCTCTCCTTGTTAATGGCACTACCACAAATCGTTCTAACATGCTTATTTTTCTTCTGTTCTCTACTTCTGCATTTTTTACTCTGATCTTCATTTATATCTGTCACATACCAGAAGATTGTTTACAATTTTAAATTTGTTTTCATTTTAATATATCTTAATTTTTAATGTTGCTATTGGACTGATTTTCCCTATTTAATATTCTAGTAAATATACATTTATTATCAGCATCTTTTTACTCTATGTTTTCAGATTTATTTCGGTTCAATAAACCTTAAAAATAAACAAAAAGTTCAGCATAAACTAATATGAATTAAATGAATCTTGCTTCTCCTCTTTTGACAGGCCACCTTCAAGCTTATACTGAAGCACTGCTATTCTTGTCAGATGAATAAAATATAAACACGCAAACTAACTGTTATCCTCATGAACTGCAGTTTGCTGACTGTGCACTACTTAGATGTGAATTTTAGGAAGTTGTGTAGAATCTTGGACTAATTTAGGCAGAAAATGAGTGGTTCAGGTCAACAATGAGGTTGGACTCCTGTTTGCATAGAATATGTCGGTTCTTCTATGATGTCAAAATGGACATAGTTATTCATACCTTTATCTAAAGAATAAGAGAAACTGATTTTACCCTAGCTCTGTGAAATTATTAAAACTACAGAAGCAAAACAAATCATTTAACATCTTCATAGTACTATGTGGAGTATTGAAAATGTACCTTATACAGCCATGTTAATCATACTATTTGAAACATTGCTAGCAAGCTGCTCATAATTAGTATGGACCTTTCTTTTATGCTCTATTTTATCCCTTCTTATGATTTTCATTGCTATATCTTTTCTTCCTTTTATGTTAAGAATGAGATTGAAAAATTATATGAACTACATATTGTGGCAGAAAAAAATTGTAAACAGGTTGGTAATTGAAGATTAGTTGGTGCATAAAGCTGTAGAGAAAAATATGTATATCACTGCTTTGAAAGAGGTAAGATAAAAACAAATTTTTTGTATTATATGAATTACATATAACATTACATTTAAATAAAATATCACCGCCAAAAGAAACAAAACAAAACAAAACAAAACAATATAAAACAGAATAAGAACCTATTTATTCTTTTTGCTGATTTGACTACTACATAGTAATTTTGTCCGGGGAAAGTTCCTACGTTTCTCCTGAAGGAAAAAAAAATGGAAAAAAGTAGAAAAAAGTGGAAACTGGAAAAGTTGGCCACAGAATCTGTGGATGATGCATCCCTGCATGTGTTCTGGGCCAGGTTGGTTGGGGCTTTGAACAACCTGGTGTAGTGGATGGTGCCCCCACCCATGGCAAGGAGTTGGAACTAAATTATATTTAAGGGTCCCTTCCAACTCAAACCATTGCATGATTCTAATACGTGATTTTACAATAACACTTTATAATTGGATGTCAAATCATAGCTCTACTGAAGTCTGTAAAATCTTTTTCCACACATGAATTTGTGATGGAGATAGAATTTTACCACAGAGAATGAAAGTCCCATTTTTGTCCTAACAGATAGCTTTAATTAGGCAAGTGAATTAACCTCCAGAATAAGAACAACTCATCAACAGCATTGCAATGGTACTCCACAGGTATAAATTTGAATTTTTTAAGAAAAATGTCTTTGTACCTATAAAAAGTACAGGAAACATTGCTGACACTCTTCCTACTCTAAGAAAAGATCTCAAGTTGCAAAATCCGAAATTCTTAAGTTCCTGGAATACCAAGCAAGGAAGAAAAGAAGATAGGGCACTTAATAATTTCAGAGACAAAAGGGGATCTTCTTTTAACAAGGTAAAAACATTGTTTTCCCTGGGAACTGGTCCATACACAACCTTCTGCTGTAGGGATAACCTGTGCACTTTTGGTTTGAGAATAACTACATAAAATGAGTGAATGGAAATAGTCTAGTGTAGCACTCTGATTTCTGAGCTATCAATAAAGAACACTGCCCAATGACACAGCAGGGAAAATTTAGGGGTATTCAGGAACAACAACAACAACAAAAATAGAGAGAAAACAAACAAACAAACAAACAAACAAAACAAGAACAAAAGAGCAAATCTAGACTATCATAAAGCAGCCATTAATCTAGTGTTGGTTTCAGGCTTTGGATTTGCTGTTCAGCTGACCAATATTGTGGACAATGATCACACTCAGTGGCATACAGATGGTTCCTCTTTTTGACCTGAAAAAAGAAAGCGTCCCCAAAAACCTCTTCTTAATGGAAATGAAATAAAAAATCTTCCTGAGAACGCGTCAGTCTGACATTTGTCAAACTGGTCTTTGCCAATGAATATCAGTTTTGTCACAACGGTCCCAGGCAGCAATGAACAATCCAGAATCAGAAATGTAACAGTTCTGATGTCTATGCTGGGGGATAAAGGCTTTAAAATATCAAAACTAAATTGACTTTAATGGCTACTCCAAGTAAGATAGAACAGGATAATTACAGAATAACTTTAAGGATGACAGGGCAGACATCTTAGGAGTCATAAAATCTTAATAACACTGTAAGGTCTCACTGACTATGATCCCAGATTCCAAAATAAAGATTTAATCTTTCCCTTTAATTGTCAAAAGACTCCTGCAATTTTACAGGTCTTGAAGTCTTTATACAATTTTGCACTTTTTATGAAAAGTGAATTATAATCTCCTGAAGTCTTTTCCCTTCTACGTAATTTTTCTTCAAAGCAAGAGGTATGGTTTAGTGCAATTGTTTCTTTAAGTATCTCACCAGGGGTGGCTGTTAGTGACTTACAAGAAGTGACTTCGCTTAAAGGGCCAATTTGCACAGCAGGACCCTGCAGTGCAGTAGCAGCAGGACAGGCGGATATTTAAAGCAGTATTAAATACAGTAAGAAAGAAGATAGGAAAACCAAGGGGAAAAAAAAAAAGAAAAAGAAAAAGAAAATAAACCAGATATTGAGATTAGAAATGAGTAACTAAGAAAAGTTAAAAATTAAACTAAGAATAATGATGATAAAATGTAAGTTGTGTTTCACTCTGAAAGGAAGAGGTCATGCCAGTGAAACTTCTGATAGGTAAGAGAAGATTATTAGGATTTTGAATATTTAATACAATTTTAACACTTATATCTTTGTGCGGGAGTAAGGATTGTTTTTTATGAAGGATATTTCCTTGTATCTTGGCTATTCACCAAAGCATGGGAAACCCAGATTCAAAACTCTAGCCTAAACCAAATCAAAAAATGAGTTTAACCTAGTTGAATCATCTATGAGTTTCTTGCTAGATCTGTGGGGATGAACCCCTAATAACCTCAGTTACTTTCAACTACGATATGAAAGCAGTGCCTTCCAGAGATCAAAACCTGGAGATCGTCCTGGCAGGCACATGTAAACAGTATGTGACCGTTACTGTAACACCTATTCCAGTCAGTTGTGGTTGTCTGAGGATTACAAACCATCCATGAAGAAGGATTTCTCCCAGAAGTTTCTGTCACAGAATTCTTCCTTTCAGAGTTAATAAAGCAACGCAGAATATATTCATGCATATGTTACAATGGATGTTAAATGCTCCCAAGTTATTCTTTCAGCAGTTAATTTCTCCTTCGAGCTATGTGATCTGTTCTGAAAAGAAAAGCAAGATGGAGATTGTGATATATAGCTCTTCCATGCATTCATGAAAATAAATAGTAAAGGAAATGCTGATAAATGTACTGAGGCAAGGCTTAGATAACATGAGTAAAGATTATATATTTTACTGTTCTGTTCTCTGGAGCTATAATTCTAGTTTGAATCTGTTAAGTTTGCCTGTCATATTTAGTAGCTTGGAAAACAGATGATAGCAAACTTCAGTTATTATTACACACTTAAATTTCTCCAACTGTTCAAACTTAATGTAAAAAACAAAACTAACAAACAAACAAAAAAAAAGCAAGAAAACAACCATTTCTCATTTTTTAAGTTTACATCCAAATAGTGATCATTTTCCATCATAATGTGTGCATTCTATGGTATGTGGGTGAGCCTAATATTAGTTCAGGCTTGATAAGTACTGCTAGAAAAATTTTGACCACTATAATATATGACATTAAATTGGTCCACTAATAGAACAACTGCATGAGATCTTAAGACCAACAAAAGTCTGAAATGTAGATCAGAATTTGTCTGCCTACACAAGTCCAAGAAAACACTTTTTTTTGTATTATACAGAAAACGCTTCAGGTACCTTTGCCAGCCAATAAATCTAGGAGAGAAGACCTATCAGAGTCTGTGAGACCATCCTACGTCTGGCAGGCTGAAAGTTCTTCATTTGCCAGAAGAAAAGACAAAACATTGGGGCCCTATTTTTCAGAACAAATGAGCTCCTTTTTGCTGTGAAAGAGAGCATAAATGGTACTTATGCTTCTCTCTTGGTCTTTTAAAGGCAATATAAACAGTGTAATAAAATGGTTCTTTGCTGCACTGAGTTCAGCACTACATCTCTGTCTTTAAACAAAACAAATGCTTGAGTGGGGGCAGTTTCCAAAGCAAGCAGTGTGGGATCTGTCTGTGTGTAAACGAGGACCAGAGGACCACAGAAGCATCTTTCATAGCATGCTGTGAAAGGAGCTAATGTTCTGTTACTCACACGCCCAACAAGGTGCTGTATACTTGCAGTACATAATCTCACTCATACCCTCCTCTGCTAGGCACAGTCATGCATAATGAAAAATGATTCCTGAACCCAAGACCTGACACTCAGCATATAAAAGCAGCAAAGAGCAGATGAGGAGCAGAACATGAGGGACAATTCATAAACAGCATTAAAAGTAACGGTCAAGACCTGTCAGCTGCTTAGCTATTTTCTTAGCACTTTTTATTGCTGGCTATCAGGGTGGTGCTATTTTGCATGATGTATTTCCCAATTCATTCTGGTGTCTAAGATGAAAGTTTGCAGAGACGCAAGTGTTAATAGCAAAAGAGATAAGCAGAGGTGGACACGAATGCCAGCAGCCTTACAGTGGATACGCTGGAGTACAAAGAGTCAAGAGCAGCAAATGAGAATGTTAAATGATTTTACGTAGAGGTTTTTGAGTGAAATATTTTTGCAGTAGCAAATTCTGGTAGCTGAAGTGTTTAAATACCAGGTGGCTTATGGCAATATACAAGGATTCCAAAGCAGAAGCTCTTTCATGTTTCTTTCACAGCTGTAGTATATTTGAATAGAAAAAGGCTTGTATAGTGAAGTCTAACAAAGCATAAGAGACAAAGATTTCAGGGTGACTTTATTTTCTTGCATTGTTATAGTGGCTTATTACTGTTTGGAGACGTGAAAACTCAAGAAACAGTGGAATAATGTGGAAATTAATCTGTACAAACATGGATGAGGGATAAAATCCTTGGATGAATATTTTCCTCTCTAAGAATGAGACATCAGGAAATAAATTAAAAGACATTGGTTTCTTTGAACAGGATACCGGTTATGGAGAAGTAGCATAGCCTTTTGTCCTTGTCTCTCTTCCCTAGAGGAAGGAAGGAACATAACACTGAAATCTATTGCAGAAAAAGTGGTTTAATCTCTACTTATTTTGCTGCTGTTAGGGTAAGAGATCAACTGAAGGCAGGTTCAAGTCCAGGCAAGTGCATTGGAGACTGGCAGATAAATGGTTATTTTGTTAACAAAATCTATGGTAAAGAAAATTATTGGGAAAAACATATCTTAGTGTAGCTTTGTGGATAAAGCTTTCTTCATAGCATACTACCAAAGTTGCCTCAGACAGAGATGAGATTGAAATCAGGGGCTCCCATCAGCTGGCTAAATGGCCCAGTCACTGAGACAGTGGACAGATAACAGCAAAAAGCATCCTCTATTTGATGTTCTTTTGTAAATATATTGAGTGGAGTTGGAGTTGGGGTGAAAGGGACAGGGAATCCCTGCAAACCATCTTTACACCTCTTTGAATCTTAATTTTCTTATTCTGAGCAGGAGCAACTGGAATTGCATATACTTATAATCCTGTTGAAGTGTCAAGAAGATCAAAGTGAAGACAGCAAGATAATAACTGATTCTACAAGAAAGTAAGCACCAGAGCAGCAGCACAAAGGGAAACCTGCCAGAAGCATGAAAGGAGGTGCATTTAAGAGTGTGCTATTATTTTTATTATTGCTCAAGAAATAGTCCCACAGGCAACCTAATGTATTATCAACTAAGCTAAAAGCTGTCAGTAAGTCAGTTCCCCTGGTAACTTCCAGTGTTCGAACACCTGTTCCTCAGCAGCTATGAAGTAACTTCTGTCTTTTCACTAAGGAATGAGTTACCATGCACTTAGTTGAAAGGATGGAATGCATTCATAGGTAATCACTAGAAAGGATCTGAGCTTCAAAGATCCTCACAGAGAAGCTTTTGAAGTATAGGCTGCATTAGCAGACGGTGAGGTAGGTTGAAAACAAGCTGAATGGCGAGATCCAGATGGTGGTGTCCAGTGGTGTAGACTGGCTGGAGGCCAGCAATGAACAAAGCACTCCAGGTGTCAACGTTGCATCCAGTTCTGTCTGACATCTTCATTAGCTATCTCAACAATGAGGTAGAGTGAGTGCACTTTTAGTAAATTTGCAGATGACACAAATCTAGAGGCAGAGGCTAACTCACCAGAAGGCCACATATTGGTCCAGAGGGACCCTGACACGCTGGAGAGGTGGGCTGGCAAGAATCTCATTAAGTTCAACAAGAAGTGCAGATTCCTGCACCTGGGGAAGAATAGCCCCAGGCACAAGGAGATGCTGGGTGTCGCCCAGCTGGAAACATCTCTGTAGAAGGGGATCTGGGTATCCTGGTGGGCACCAAGTTGAGCACAAGCCAGCAATGGGACCTTGCTCCTAAGAAGGCTAATGGTATTCTTAGCTG
Organism: Alectura lathami; assembly: GCA_013399715.1. NCBI lineage: Eukaryota > Metazoa > Chordata > Aves > Galliformes > Megapodiidae > Alectura > Alectura lathami. Next base: position 70,058 of record VXAV01001327.1, read on the forward strand.
CATTATGCAAAGTACAGCCAGCAGGTGAAGAGAGGTGATCCTTCTGCTCTACTCAGCACTGGTGAGGCCACATCTGTGGAATGCCATGTCCAATTCTGTCTCCCCAAGTACAAGGGAGACATGGTCATACCGGAGGGAGCCCTACAGAGGTCACTGAGATGCTGAAGGGACTGGAGCATTTCATGGAACGGATCATCCTGGAAGCTATGCTAAGGCACGTGGAAGACAGAGAGGTGATGTGAGACAATCAGCATGGCTTCACCAAGGGCAAGTCCTGCCTGACCAAGCTGCTGACCTTCTACAACGGCGTAACTGCATTGGTGGAGCCGTAAGCCCAGGCTAACATCATGAGCTTCAACAAAGCAAAATGCAAGGTCTTGCACCTGAGTCCTGGCAACCTCTGCTACCAGTACAAGCTGGGGGATGAAAGGATTGAGCAGAGCCCTGCCAAAAGGGACTTGAGGGTACTGGTGGATAACAAGATGGACATAAGCCAGCAGTGTGCCCTCACAGCCCAGAAAGCCAACCACATCCTGGGCTGCATCCAAAGAAGCGTGGCCAGCAGGGCAAGGGAGGTGATCCTGCCCCTCTGCTCTGCGCTGGTGAGACCCCACCTGGAGTGCTGCATCCAGATGGGGAGTACTCAGCACAGGAAGGATGTGGAGCTGTCCAGAGGAGGGCCACAAATATTATCCAAGGGATGGAACAGCTCCCCTGTGAGGACAGGCTGAGAGAGTTGGGGCTGTTCAGTCTGGAGAAGAGAAGGCTCTGGAGAAGCCTGATAGCAGCCTTTCAGTATCTAAAGGGGGGCTACAAGAAATAAGGGGACAGACTCTTTAGCAGGGTCTGTTGTGACAGGACTAGGGGAAATGGTTCCAAACTGAGAGAGGGGAAATTTAGCCTGGATATAAGAAAAAGCTTTTTACGTTAAGGGTAGTGAAGCACTGGCACAGGTTGCCCAGAGAGGTGGTGGATGCCTTGTCCCTGGAGACCTTCAAGGTCAGGCTGGACAGGGCTCTGAGCAACCTGATCCAGCTGTAGGTGTCCCTGTTCACTGCAGGGGAGTTGGACTAGATGGCCTTTAACGTCCCTTCCAACTCGGACGATTCTATGATTCCATTATTTCTCCCATGAGGAGAGACTGAGAAAGTCGAGTCTGTTCAGACCGGAGAAGAGGAGGCTCAGGGGGAATCTTATCAATGTCCATCAGTACCTGAATGGGGAGGTGCAAAGGGTATGTTCTCAAGCAAAGGTTAATATATGAAAGAGTGGTTCTAGTCAGGTAGGAAAACCTCTAGTTTTTACTGTTCTGGGTTTGATGCTAGGTCATGACTATAAATAAATAGGAGTATGAGCCTTAGGATAAAATTTTCTGTTTTTGTTTTTGTTTGTATATATATATACAAGAACAAATCTGTAAACTGTAATAAATAATACAGAGTAACTACAATCAATCATTTCACCAACTGCATGTGACCTGTGCAATGCCAATCAGGTTGTGGTGGATGGTGCCATTGAACAAATAGTAGGCAGTTTCTATCAAAAGAATATTTCAAAATAATGGATATTTTTCTTAGATCAACCTGTAATTGAGGTCTCAACCCTTTTAATATCAGAAATTTCTGCATTTGGAGACCTGTGATTAGAAGCTGACCAGACCAGAATCAACATTAGATTAAAAATTTTCTGCCATCTCTGTTTTACCTGTTGGTCTCAGTATATAAAACTTCTTTAATTCTGTTGTGGGGGCAACATTTTAAACCAAGGAATGAGAACACATTTCAAATAAATAAATTAGTGCATCTGACAGTTGAAGGTAGTGCATGTAGCTCCACTTAATTTTGGCTTAAATGAAGCTCGTAAAATAAAGATGCTCTAGCCAGAAGAAGTGTTTAAAGGTCTTTTGTCATCTCAGTCATAGATTTGCTGATCATGCCAGTGGAAAATTTATTCATAGTGTTACTTGAATTTCCCACTCATGACTTGTGGACTAGGATTGAATCAAACAAATTGTGTGTTTGCAATTAATTTTAACCTTCAGTAGGTTAGGGAGGTTGTAACTACAAATAATTGTCTTATGCTTTCATGGTAGGGATTCAGTTACCTTTGACCAAGCGGTAAAGGTGATATAGGGTAAATCACTTTATGTTCATAGAACCATGTGCAGGCAAATGGAGTACTACTGCACTTAGTAAAGTAGACACCTCCACCTGCTAGTCAATGAAGAAAAATTTGCATCCTATAAGGGATGATGCACCATCCTGGAATGGTTATTTTAGAAAAATATAAATCACCTCACAGGGCTGACTTTCTCTTTCCATTTTCTAGACCAGGAAAACAGACAGTTAGGTTAGTCTAAATGATAAATTATTGTACAAAATGTTTGAGCACATGGGCCCAACATAAAGCATTCTTCCAATATTGAGAAATGGGATATCCTCTCAACAAGATAATTGCATTAATGGCACTTGCTAATTGTTCATTGTTAATGTTACGCAGCCATTCAAATCTCTGTCTCTAATCCTCTAATCCTTATAGGCTTTTTCTAACACTTGAATTTAAGAACAGTATCCATCTACTCTGGATTATGAATTTCTGAATTTCATTTAACTGATTTCCACAAATATTTTCTTATCATATTTATACTAATTTACTAAAAATGGTCTAGCAAATAACCCCGAACAAAACTATTATCAGATTCATTGTTAGCTGGGACTAAAGTCCTCTGTAATCAAAAGATTTTTGCAGCTAGAATTTGCAAGCTCCTATGCAGTCTTTAAACTATATATCAATTGAATATTTGCTATTCAGACTCTTAGATTTTTTTCCCTCATTGAAGATAACTGTAATGCCTGCAGTTTAGTTTGATGTCCAGGGTGGTGTTTTGACCTCTGAGAGACCTATTTCTCTAGGTACACAGCAGCCTCTATTACGTTTCATTTTCACCTGCTCCTCTTAAGACATATTGAGGCAAGATCTATGCATGGACAAAGCTACCTTAATCTCTAAAAACTGCAGTGCAAAGTTTTTAATTTTTTTTTTTTTTTGTCTAATGTGAGCTTTTGGCCTCATTAGGAGCCTGAACTCTGTGAATTATCTATGGAGTAATTGACGGTATTTTTTTTTCCTTATAGTATAATTCTCTAAGACACTGTAAATATATTCAATCTGTTAAAAGCGAGACCATACGGAATGACTACACTTCCATGAGAGAGCCTGAGCTAGTGTTTCTCTTAGATCTTTCACAGACACAACTCCCAATATGGAGGTACTTGTACACTGCTAAAACCATGCTGGTTTTCATTTTGTAGGTAATACATAAATAATAAACAATTGGAACATCTATATGTCTATATAAGCCAATTGAGAATGTAAGAAAGAATGTGCCCTTTAATATGACATCACTGTCAAATACAGAAAAAAAGTAAAGAGAGAGAGGGAGAAGGAAAAGGAGAGGGAGAAGAAGGAAAAGAAAAACAGAAAAATAAAAAGAAAGAGAAAGAGAAAAATGAAAAGGAAAAGATAAAAACCAGAAGAAGTAGGAAGAATGCCTTTCTCTTAAGCTATAGAACAGCACACACATCTTTTAGGAGACCCAGATGCAAATCTTTTTTGGCACCAGGAGATAGATGTAGATATTCCAGGTTAAGTGTGATACCGGTTAGGTTATAGATTGCCTCAACTCTTTCAAAGGTAGGAGAGGAATATAGGCCTTCATATCCTAGATGAACACTTTAAACATGGAGTTTCTGGATTAAAGCCGTGGAAAATGGTCTCCTCTGCACACGGCTGATCTGGTGGATGTGCCCCACGGTTGCGGTTAGTTCAGGACCTGTGGCAGGTGAATTCTTGGCATATGTTGCTGCTCAATACTGTCAAGATCTGAGCAATTCTTAGCATGTTGTGAAGACAACATTGGAAGTTTAGATACATCACTAACATTTTAGGGAAATATTCAAAACTATATGACTGCTGATGTGGGGTTTGGAGGATATAAATTTTGGAATTCAAAATATTTAGGACTGACAAACTAACAGCAAATTCTGGATGTTTGTGAGGATAAAGCCTGCTTTCTACTTGGGAAAAGGCAGAAATAATAAGCTGAAGCACTACAGATAACTAGTGTGATGCTGGAATTGAGACTATGGAGGTTTTTAGTTGTCAAAGAGATTTGTACATCACAAAGTTTAAATTCTAATATGTCCTAAGAAGAGCACTGGGAGAACATTTATAATTCTGGAATAAATATGTAAGCAATTGTTTTGACTTAGCTCAGGGATTGTCATATCATTTATTAATCAGGAACAGTATCATTAGGTTTAGCCATAGGAATCAGCTGCAATTATGCAATGTCTCTCACAAAAGTGCTATTTTGTAGACATTCCCTATTTTGGAAAGGAAAAACTGTACTTCACATGAAAAATATCATAGATTTTTTTTCTGTGTTATTGATATTTCAGAAAGCTAGAATATTTAGGATTTGACTTGTTGAATGAGTTATTGCACAGGTGACTAATACAAACCACTCATGAAGAAAGAACAACTGAATATACTATTAACAAATCATAAAACAAAAAATTTATTCTGAAGTCCTGTGTCATCAATGTTAAAACATCCCTGACTTGCTTAAGAAAAAATAGAGAAACACTAAATAGATAGATAATAACTTTCAAATGTGAAGACTTGATGTCTTAGAAATATTTTATTCTCTCTGTAAGAGAGAATGTTGTGACTATACCGAGGATATAAGATGCACGGATAGTTATTGGGTCAGACATATATATTCTATGCTGAGGAGATAGGAAGAAAAAGGTCTGTCAAGAATTGTTTGCAGCTCACAGGCAGGGCTCTAAAAATCTTATGTAGATCCATCAGAGAAAAGCTCAGACAAAGAATATACAGTATGGCCTTCTCTGGAATCAGGGACATCTTTTGTTATCACCTGCCTAAGAAGATGCATCTGAAGATTACAGGATCATGCGGTGTAGCAAAATCTTCAAGACTGCCCATTTTGAACACACTCCTTTCAGGCTCACACACCACCAGATTAAAAACAGAAACAGATCTGCCACCCAGTTGAGATCAGGGATACCTACTTGAATCTTCAATTCCTGATCTCATGTAATTTACATTGAAACATGGCTTGGAACTACTGTTATTTTTCATAGAGCAGGATCATCCCCGAAGAGTCATAACAAGAAGAGAAAGAACAACTTCTTGTACTTCTGAGACTATTTCCTTATGTTCAGATTTAATGAGTTTCTCTGCAGATCAATTTGACTGTGAAGAGGTTGAGCAACCAGCATGGTTTGCGTATTACTATTGTAGTGATGGACCACTTTTTTTGTGCCTTCCCAGAGGTATATGGCTTCCCAGCACACCATGAACCAATATTTATCTTTCTCCCTTCTCAGCATGGCTCAGATATATAATTGAGCCCCTAATTTCTTTCTCAAATAACTAAAATCTGCCTGTTAAAATGCCAGGTGCAATGTGATGTTAATGACTGCGTAGTCCGTAATTCTGTGGTATTAATAGCTTTTTCTGGCACGTATATACCTGTCCTGTTCATTAATTCCTCTCTGACTGTTACATTATTCTTTCTCAAACCATATTATTCCTTCTATCTATCGAGAAGTTCTTTGTGTCCCTCTTGACTTTTCTATCCATTATAATTAGTTTTAAATCCCTTTTCCTTAAATTAAGGAGTTTTCAGACTTCAACAGTGAATTTGACAGCTTTGAGTTGGATATCCTTTTCCATGTCTGATAAATTATTAAAAAAAAAAAAACTTGCTAATCTTTAATTACACAGGTCAGAAACTTTAAAATTGCATGTTCCAAATGAACCTATACTTAGTTGGAAATGTTTTTAATGCGCAGAGATTTGTCAGTTTTATGATACCTTCTGAGCACTCAGAGTTTCCACAGAAGTTCTTAGATGCGAGGAATTGTAAATAAGAGTGTTTTAGGTATTCGTTAAAAGAGTGGCTTTTTAAAATTATTATTATTATTAATTTTTTTTAAGAATTTTAATTTATCTTTTTTTTTCTTCTTCATTACATATCAGGGTAATATAGTGCATACTTTGTATTATGAAGGCAGGCTACAATTCCATTTTCCATTATCACAGCCTTCCTGCTTGAGAAATGAATGGTTTGCAGGACTGTAAAATGACATTAAAGTTCCACTTTCGCAGCTATAGTTCCTCTGACCATTATAACAATGACAACCTCTATCTTGCTGTTTGTCAGAGGACTAGCCATGCTGGAGCATTCATTTTCTACACTCCTGGTCTTGGCCTTGCTGGCAAGGTCCCCAGTTTCATTCCACTCCAAATCAGATCTGTCCTCTTTCCAGATTCATAGAATCATAGAATCACAGAATGACTTGGGTGGAAGGGACCTCAGAGATCATCTAGTTCCAGCCCCCCTGCCGTGGACAGGGCTGCCAACCACTGGCTCACTAGATCAAACTGCCCAGGAACCCATCCAGCCTGGCCTTGGACACATCCAGGGATGGGGCAGCCACAACTTCTCTGGGCAGCCTGTGCCAGCGCCTCACCACTCTCTCAGTGAAGAATTTCTTCCTGATGTCCAACCTAAACCTCCCCTCTTTCACTTTTAGCCCATTCCCCCTTGTCCTACCATTATCCACCTGCGTAAAAAGTCGGTCCCCCTCCTGCCTGTAAGCTCCTTTCAAGTATTGGAGGGCCGCAATGAGGTCTCCCTGGAGCCTTCTCTTTTCCAAGCTGAACAATCCCAACTCCCTCAACCTTTCCTCACAGGAGAGGTGCTCCAGCCCTCTGATCATTTTGGTGATCCTCCTCTGGACCCGCTCCAACAGCTCCACATCCCCTCTGTACTGGGGGCCCCAGGCCTGGACACAGCACTCCAGGTGAGGCCT
>VXAV01001329.1:50954-64058 GCA_013399715.1 Alectura lathami
GCACCCAGAAGCTTTTAGACCCTAAAGGCTCCTTTTGATGTTTTGGAGTTGCAACGAACCTTCCCTGCATTCAGAGATACGAGGCAGACATCTGCCATGTCAGTTGGACAGAATTCCCCTGAATTCTGCCTAGCACGGTGTGCTTTTGCTCTTGCAGGACACAGTAGGCTGACATTTATTGTACACTAGCTTCCTGCAGCCAATGCTCTGAACCCTTTTCCAAAGCATGTAAGTAAAGGTCATGGATGAAAGGTTGCTTCACTCAGGGCTGCACAGTTCACATGATGTACTTCATGAAGTGTATTGGTATGAGTTAAGACTTAGTAGCTCTTTTTTTCAACATCTCCCATGACCACTTGCATTAACAGTATGTCTTAGACCTTTTATGACAATTTTTTGTTATACTTCAAAGGCCTCTGCAAGGGTACACTGCTGGCTTGCCATCCACTAATAACCCCAGGTAGAATAGGTTTTAATTCCAAATAGTTTAGATCAGGTTTTAGGAAAAGATTATTCACTGCGAGGGTGAAACAGGCTCCCCAAGGCAGTGGTCATAGCCCCAAGCTGCCGAAACTCAAGGATCATTTGCACCACGCTCTGCGACATAGGGTTTCGATTTTGTGTGGTCCTGTGTGGAGCCAGGAGCTGGGCTTTGTGATCCTTGTGGGCCCCATCCAACTTGGGATATCGTCTGATTCTACAATGACAGTCTTTTTTTTTTGACATACTAAGTAGTATTCATTTGCCCAAACACAGGCATTTTGGGCACATGTGAGATCTTGCAATAGTAACAGCTGCTGTGACTGCAGGGATACAGGTCTCTCATAAATCCTGCACCACGTCATTGATATCTCTTAGCTCCTCCAGGGTTCTCTAACAGCACAGGTGCATATGTTTAGGCGACGTAGATCCATCTATTTGTAAACAAACTCTTTGATGTCATCAGAAGGCATCAACATTTCTTCTTGGAATCTTGATATTCCTATTTCTTCACAAGCTTTCCACATGCCAGTAATTTAAACAACTGGAATAAGCCTGCTTTTCATTTGCCAAATCCTCCAAGCAAATTAATGTATCTTTACAGTCTGTCAATAATTATACTGCAAAATCTTGCAGGATAACAGAAATTTGTTACTAGTTTTAAATTCACCACGGAATTGAACCTAATTTGCTTTCCATTTGATTGTTTGAATAATATTTTTGCATTTGTTAAAAAAAGAAAAAGAAAAGAAAGAAATAAAAAGTTTGGGCTCAGGATTAGCCCAAAATAAGTTTTAAGCTTAGGATTGCTTGGGGCCTGAAAAATACCTAAATAAAAACATTGATGTATGTATATGTTGCAACTGTGATAGGCAGCTAATATCTTCTGATTTAAAGAAAGTTATCATCAGGCTAGTACAGCTCAGCATTGGAAGACAGACTTTAATGGATATCTCAGTGGCAATTTTCCTTCAGAAGACTAAAATCCCACAGAATTACTTCTTTGGTGTAAATGATTTGTCTGATAGCACAGAGACATTTCAATGTCTCTGTCTGAAACGTAACATTTCCCCAGTTGCTGCCAGCTCTGTCCTAAGTAACAGGAAAAGAAAAGCCAGACTGAACAGAGCATGGCTGTCTAGTGCACTTGTCATGATGGGAATGACCTTCAGCTCCGACTTCACAGAAAGCATCTCTTGATGTGTCACAAGGTAAGCAAACAATCAAAAGAGAAAGAAAAGGGAAAGGATATGTCATCACTTTATTTCATTTAGCTTTAACAGTCTAAACAGTCATTCAATCTCACCTAGTCTAAGCTTATGGATGGCTATGAAATAAAAATGATGAATCTCACTCTTATTGTCTTGCCAAGGTTGCTCAGGAAATCAGCAGCAGAGAGGGAACACGTGTGATCTGCAGAGTCCTAATCCACACCCTGACCCAAAATGTAGCTCTCACATGCCCTCCGAGAAGAGTTAGCAAACTGTCTTTAACAACAATATAAAAAGTTCCACACCCATCCTATCAACCACTGTCCACCATAAAGTGTTGTTAGTTGAATAAGCTGAATAAGACAGTGAATCCACCTGTTAGGCTACAAGGAATAAGACGGGCTGGGAAGAAATCTAATTTCTTTTCTCCTTCTTATTCCATGTTTATTTCCATTGCCACAACTTGTTTCTCCATAGCACTGCTTTATTTTCACTGGGAGGTATGCTGAATAGTCTTCTCCCATTGTAGGAGTGGAAATTCAGTTCAGTTGCTTTCCACTGGAAATGCCGTAGGGCACCTGAAACATCAAACAGAACTGGTAGAAATTGTGTTAAATCAAGGAGAGATCTGCACCTTCCTGGAAGGAAAAGGCTGACAGTCCTGAGACTGTTCAGACTGGAGAAGAGGAGGCTCAGGAGGATCTCATAACAGTCTACAGATACCAGAATAGAGGGTGACAAGAGGACAGAGACAGGCTCAGAGACAGGCTCTTTCAGTTGATCTCAGTGCCAGCACAAGAGGCAATGGGCACAACCTGGAACACAGGAGGTTCTGTGCTGTGCTGTGCAGATGATGGAACATTGGAACATGTTGTCCTCCTTGGAGGTGGTGGAGTCTCCTTGGAGATCTTCAAAAACTGCCTGGACGTGGTCCCAGTCAATCTGCCCTGGGTGTCCCTGCTGGAGCAGGCGTAGAGCCAGACGGACCCCGAAGTCCTCCAATCTTAACAGGTGATTCTGAGAGACAACTAAATGACAGGCAGGACATTCCAAGGAATTTCAGATGGGAATAGATATTTGTGATCAGGAAAGGGTGGGCATCTGACAGATTAAAATATTTTAATGCAGGTGATTTGGATGATCTAGATGTCCAAGCGCTCATTATAAATAATATCTAGTGTTTAATTCAGAAGTCTAAACATAGCTGCTATTCTAGTTCTAATTTAATATCTGACTCAGCTTGGAAAAAGAAAACCCTTTAAATTGTCACACTGCAAGAGATTAAAACCATGCAGATATTTCAGTATTGTTTTCTATGGTGTGATAGACAATGATAAACTGTTTGTTTTGATGCTGCACTCTACTTGAAGCTGAAATGTGTTGAGGCATAATCCATGTTTATGTGGTTTGCAAGTGGCTCTGCAAGATGATCACAATGACCCTCTTTGGCCCCTGTATGTATCTATTCAATCACTGGTCTACAGATTTTATAGTGCAGAAAGACAGAGAGAAAGAGTAAAAGAAAAAAAAAAAATTTCCATGGCTACCGCATTGCATAACTAGCAATCATTGTAATAGAATTACTGACATTATGGGCTGCTAAAGGAACAGTTAGTAGCTTGTCTCACTTGTCTGTAATTTACTCTGTGTCTATTTACCCTTGATGTACAACTTAGGTCAATTGCTGTGGCACTTTCCTATCTTCCCACTTCTGAGTTACAAAGAGAAATGTGTGCCTCATGAATGACTATCTCTTCTGGTCAAGCTTGTCTCTTATGCTGTTCAGCAGTGCCATGTGGTAATAGATAGTGCTGAACAGTTAATATCATCAGCTAATTGGCAAAGCACATGCGAAGCAGATGTATTTAAATATAGAATATGGAGGCTGAAGGAGTAAGTGCAATGCAGAAGTGATAAGGATTTATTATTAGAACAGATTAATGAGCCCACCATGTTTTTTTCCCTCCTTCATCTCTCATCCTCTTCTCTGGCCAAGTGTATTATTAATTCTTCTTTTCAGGGATATTTTCTTCTGCTGTTGAGAAAATTATGATGACTAATTTTCTGATGGTTTTATGGCAGTACCTAGAAGGCCAAAAAAATAATAAAAAAAAAACAACATATTTGTGCCATATACGAAGTGTGTGGTATTTGTGGAGACAGGTCTGTAGTAAAAGAGTGGCAACCAATTTATAAAATGTAGATAAAGAAGGGGTATGTGAAAAAGGGAGGAACAGGTAGAGATTTGTATTTATTCTAATGCAGATGTTATCAATCACCTCAAAAATCCCAAACTAAACTCTCCTTTTCCCTTTAAAATTCCTTTGGCTTAAGCCTCAGCCCTTTGGTCAGTTTTTCCTACTTGAAAGCTTTCAAGGCTGCCAAACCTCTCAGTGCTGCAGTCCAGTCTCCTCCTTTAGTCTAGTCTGCAATGAAGCACAGGTGGTTTTGGATGTATTCCATATCCCCATCGAAACTCCCAAGCCAACTACGACAATGGTCCTGGAATTCTGTCAAGATTGATATCCTTCAGTTCGTCCTCACCTGGAGAGTTCTAGGGCTTACATCTTTCCATGCAGGTTGCTTTCCACTCCAAGACACCTGGATCACTTTGTATATACTCTTGAATTCACTGTGTGTGTATTTGCTCTCTCCATTTGCAGAGGTAGATATTGAGGACTAGAGAGTGAAAGATTAGTTTTTGCTTAAGATGAATGTTAGAACTCAAAGACTAATCTTGACTGAAAGCAAACAGAAGAATTCTTCAGAAAAGATGCATTTTCCCCATTCTGTTCTACCTAACTACCTCTGGTCCCTGCACTGTTACCAAGTTGCTGGTAGCTGGGCAATAGGCACAATAAGTCAATTCATTGTGTGAAATTGGTTGTGCATGTAAATTAAACAAGAATGAACGTGCTTTTACTTGTTCATAGCTTAATACTTACTGCTGAGAGGTCATAGCTATCAGGTCCAACAAAAAAACTCCTTTCCTGGAATTCAGCATAAACCAGGTAAATGGAATTTCCTCACTCTTAAATCGGGCAATTTAGAGTTAACTCACTTCTCATTATCAGGCTTGCCGTTCCAAATAGGTAAGGTTACTAACTTTGTTATTTACCAATTTGTTTAGCCATATTTAACCACATTTTTATACGACAGTCTGTCTTCGCAAGATGTTCAAGCTATGTCTAATTGGGAATGCCTGGTGATGCCTTAGCTGTGACACGATTCTGTACAGACATGAGTCCCAGCTACACACACACCTCCTCACCTCCACAGTTTCCATATGGAGTAAATCTATGTATGTGGATTAATCAAGGGGATGTAACACACTGCATGCCGTCTCTGGTTGGGATAGGAGGGGACCTGGACACCTTGGTACAACATGAAGGACCTGTATCCATAGCTGTATCCATTGTCAGATCTACACACAGCCTCAATATATTCTCCCAGAATTATGAAATAGGAATCATACTAAAATAATTTCAAAAAAAGATTAGCAAAATCTCCTCCAAATAAAGGAAAAAATAACATGGGTTATTTTCATCTTTAAGATAAGCAACTACACCTATTTGGAACACCGCATAAGGATCCAAATCATCCTAAGTCATACCCATGCAACCACATGCAAATGAAATGAGGGCAGGATTTTCCCAGCAAACAGAAGTTTCTTTGGATTTATCCCAACCTTTGCAGCCTCCCATGGTTCAGTGGCATGATGTGTAGTGCTATCCATTGCAGGGTTTGCTGAACTGAGCTTGGCTTCCTGCAAACTGCAAACCAAAGCTCCCCTAAGCTGCAGTTTTTCTTTTATGGTTTGGTTTCTGTTGGAAAGATGTTTACAGTTATTCTGACATTAACCTTCATAAACAGATTACCATTGTGAATTGGACTGTGGGGAAGTGGTAAAATATTTTGGGCAGGTTTAAGGTAATCCTAAAACAAGCTAATAAAAAACACATAAAAATGTTCTATTTTCAGACAGAGACGTGATAAGACACTTCTTCTGTTTCAATAAGTTTTCTGGAACAATAAACCTTTAAGCCCAACATACAATATACATGTGTGTTTATACGTATGTGTGCCTGTGTACATGTTTTTTTTCTTGAACTTATCTTTGCCAAGATACTAAGCCAAGATACAAGCCAAGCTTGTCAGAGTTATATCACGTTTGTAAATCTCCTGTTCAGTGAAATTTATCTGACACAATCCTTCCATTCATCTAAGCAGAAGCTTTCTTTAACAGATGAAGGTTTGAGTTTTCTTTTTATTTTTTCAGAATCTGTTTCTCAGAAGGTATTTTTTTAATTATTGTTTTCTCAGCTTTTCTTTTTTTTCTTTCTTTAATTATTATTATTTTTTTTTTAATAGAGGTAATAAAAGGGACAGGCTAGAGATAGGAATTTTATGTATATGACCATTTAAAATTCTTGCCCTCTTGCCTTCTATAACCACAACAAAGTAAATAAAAGACAGAATATTTTTCAAAGATGATGACATAAACTTGATTTTTTTTTCTCTTTTGAAACACATAGTTTCATATGGATGTTTTTCTTCAATGATTTGATTAAGAACTGAATTTAATCCCTGCTGATGTGACTGAAAAGAACTGTACTGGTTTCAATTGAGTGGAAATACGTGCTTAATGCACTGCGATTGCAAGCTCCACCTGCATAGGTAGTTTCTAAAACAAAGGGCAGATCTTATGCAGATAAAAAATGCCATAGTTGTATGGAACAGTTTCTACTACCTCCAAGGCAGAATTGTCATAACTATGGTGTAAATTGTTGCAGCTTAAAAGTGAAATTGCTACAGCCCTATCTTGTAATGAAGGCAATTTATATTGGCTGGAAACCTCCCCCAGTGATTTAGATCCCGATCTTGTTTACACCAAGTTTGATGGCAAAATTGCTGGTGGATTCAAATGAGAACTGAAGTCAAATGCTGTTGAAGCCTCCAGGATTATTACAACCGACTTGAAAGGCAACAAAGAGAAGGGCTGCACTTAAGAATTCACTATCATGGAAATGACTTGAAGGAGGTAGTTCTGCCTGGATTAGCCTCATATGAATTCATATGGTCACACAGTTTTTCCTGTAGGTTCCAGCCTGATTTAAGACAAGCTCAAATGCTTTGCTGTTTTCACATCCCTGTTCCTTCAGGTGTTGGTGTTACAAAAAATTGTGTGAGGAATTTCACTACAAATATTCTAAATTTTTTTTTCTTTTTAATTACAGATTCCTATTTTTTTTAACTGCTACCTCTTTAATCCTGAAAAGATAATGCCCTGCTCTCAAACCCTGCTTCAGGGTGGCAGCTAATTGCATATTTGGCCAAACACTGGACTTCCTTCCTTATGTTTGTCTCAAGTGCTACACAAAAGCAATTAGTGTTGCATTTTGCTAGCCAAATGTATATAATATTGCATATTATTAGAATGCTATTAAGCAAAGATTTTTGTTGTTCTTCAGCCAAACACAAAGAACTCTTTTCCCTTGTATAAAGGAATTTAAAAGTTAAAACTTCCTGCCTCTTCAAGCTTCCAGCAGTGTTCTGACCTTAATGAACTGGGGAAGGTTATTTTTCTCATTCCAGGAAGAAGTGCTGGATATTTTCCATTCCTGTGACTTAGGGCAGGACAAGGTATGACTATACTGTGTGTGGATACCTCTGAGCTAATTCCAGCTAACTTGTTTGGGTAGTTCATGTAGGAGAGTGTAGAGAAAAGCCCAGACTGCAAAGCCTATCAGAGGAGCAAAGTTACAACTCTTCTAATTGAGCAGCAATGCCTGAGGAAGCTGCTTTCATGCTAAACATGCTGCAGTCACATCTTAGCCTCATTTCAGCTGTTCTTTTACCTTTTCACCTTCTTTCAGCTCACCTTGTAGGAGTAGTCTCTGACTCTTACTTTCCATGACTCAGACCATGGCAGAACCTTGCCTGTTCCTGTCGTCAAAGCCATAATGGCAGAAGTGGGCATTCATTCAGGATTCAGAAAATATTCAGAAAATGAGATCACTTTCCAGATCAAGAAAGAAAAGCAGAAAGACTGTCTTGCACATGAGCTGATTTCAAGTAGAGCAGAACAAGTGCTGCACAGAAAGGCTGCAGACAGGCAAACGACCTTGGTCTGCAAAGGAGACAGGAGATGGGACAAAACCATGGCTGCAAGCACACAATTATTTGCAGGCCAGCCTTTTGCATTCCCTGTATTGGTGGGTTCTTTAGCTTTTACAGCTTGGCCTTGTCTATTCAATCTCTGTATCTATTTGGACCACTTCTCATGGCTTTGCTCCATCCCTCCTCCCCTTCCGTCTTTCCTTCAAAACAGTCCTGTAGCGCCTCCTACTATTCAGTTCTGATGGCATTTTAGCTGGGGAGATACCAATGACCCTAAGTTTACACCAACAAAGTGCTCTGTAGAATCTCTGTTATTTAGTCTTGCACACTGGAGCAGCAGCAAGGGTCTGGAGTAGGAGAAATGCAGCCGTTGACCTTATTAATAGCTGCACCCACAATGTAAACATCACCCACTCCACACACCCATCCCTGTCCCAAGTGGATGACTACAGTAAGAACTTTGTCCATGCTGCTCAAACTGGTCTTCTTCCAGATGGACTACAAACATCCATGCTACAACGTACGTGGCCCACATCTCCTCCGATTCCCATGAGGAATCTTGGTAGCCTAATTATTTTTGCATGTGTGGAAACTGTGGCCTTAGACTGTTCAAAAAGACGTGAGGACACTGGCCACCAAAGAGATGGACAGGGTGTTGCAGTCACCCAGGGATATTGCCATGGCATCGTGGCATGGTCTGCAGGTTGAAGACCTGCTGGGATGGCATTGGAGGGGAACCTTCCAAAGCTCCTCTGGTCTTAGCCACACTGCTTATAGAGAGCAGTCTCTGGAGTGAGCTTTCCCAGAGCTATGCCGAGGGGAGATGTGAGTTTGATGATGCAGACATATCCCTCGTGACCACAGTATGCTTTTCAACAGCACTAATGGGTCTGTGTCACTTCCAGAAGAAGGCTGGCTCACCTCCAAGTTGAGAAATGCCTGAACAAAGTGAGCTTGGGTTCAGGGAGAAACATAGTCTCTGTTTGCTCACCTCCCACAACAATGCTGCCTCAAACACTGGGAGATACATGTTTCTGAGTTCTGTTTTGGTTTGGATTTTCTTTTAGATAAGTAACATGAGAATGGCTCACAAACCCATCTCTCTGCTCAGACGGCACAAGACTTGAGTGGAAATATGATGTACTTCGCTCATCACTCAGGCTTTTAAACTAGTGTAAAATGATGGTTTTGAAACATTAGATTTTTTTCCCTCCTGCTTTTCCTTGACCTGAATTTAGGGAACCGACAGATTCTTTCCACCCTCCGTGTTCCTTGCAAGAAAAAATAGAGTTTTGAATTTCAGCAATTTCGATGTTATTGTACTTAAGAGATCCAGTTGGAACTGCAATGAATATCTTGTTGATGACATCCCAGTGACAACTGAAGCTAATAAGGGTTGTAAAAAGTCATTTACTTCAATTGACTTATTGAAAATTCATAAGGGCTGTCAGTTTCATTAAAGCGAAAAATGCAGGAAAACCCCTGCTCTCTTTCTTTCTTCCTTTCTTTTTGAAGTTGCAAATATGTTATGAATAAACTGCTAAATAGATTTAATATTTGACATAAAGAACCTCTGTCCCAGATGTCTGACATAATTTATAAATTGCTATGCTTACAAAAAGTGTTATTATTATGTGACTTTACCTTATTTTGTTGAAATGACTAGATATTAGTCCTTGAACAACCACAAATAAAATAAATCAGCAATAACTAGATAATGCCCTATAAACCACAGATATCAGCACAGATCATATTCATACTTGATCAACACTGTCTGAGGTTCACATATATAGCAAAATATTTAGCAAATCTATTTTCTGGGACACATCCAGGTCTGTCCTGAAATACTTTTAAATCATTCCTTAATTCTGTTAATGTTCTGGAATTGTATTTTCCAGGAAAGACAGCTCACCAGAGGCCACCCTGTCTCCTCTTCTGTAAAGTGAGCAAATTTTATTGTTGCACTAAGTCATTCACAAGGGTGGGAAACAATGCCTTTAATGCTGAAGATTTCATCCATGACAATTAGGATTCCTTTTTCCAGTGACTGCATTTTCACCTTCAAATACCAAAGGTCACTGAGAGGTAATGTTTTCATTAAAACATACCTGCTAAGGTGACCTAAGCCTTAACATAAACAAAGTCTTTTAAATGCAGACACCTGAAATACCTTGGTTTTCAATCCTGGCTCCAGTGTTTGAATCTCAAAGGTGAAGAAGGCATACCAAATTCCTTTGAAGCCCAGTTTTCTAACCCTAAACTACTTACCTGAGGTAGATTTCCACTTAAAAACAATTAATCATGCATGTAAAAATTACCTTAATAGTAAATTTAAAAACATGCAGCATCACACATGCATATGTATATTTCCTATTTACAAAGACTTGCATTTTAAAAGAAAATATATCCTGATTTTTATTTTATGTATATAAATTATGTTTTTATATGAATGGCTAATATAAACTTTCTATTAATTAAGGTAAGTGAAGGTAAGCTNTCAAACCAATGAAGTTCAACAGAGGTATCATCTGTGCTCCGGGCTGACCTGCAGCCCGTATCATGCTTCCTCCAAACTCCTCTGGGAGGCAGCTGCCAGATTTATGTTCCTTCTGTTTGCACAAGGAAGCAGGATAAGTCTAACATTAAGGATTTTCTGTCCCCACTTCCTCACTGACCTTGTCTCCAGTAAGTTCTATTTTTCCTTTAATTATTCTGCTCTTGTCACTACAAAATATAAATTCTGTGTGTGCGTATTTCTGTCTTCTTGTCAGTGGGTGGGAAACACAGAACATTCAAAATCGGTGGGTGTGTAGTTTATAGGTGGTGAACATGGGTAGCAGGAGACAGTAGGATTGAGTGCTCTTTCTGAGATGTCTCACATACCAAATATGCACAAAAGTGCTAAAAATTGTGGTTTACAAGGGGAATACTTATAGCTCCATCAGAGCTGCTTCACACTTTGTTAACAAATTAAGAACTATTTGGGATTTTTTTTCTCCATCTGAGATGCAATCTGGATGTTTTCACCTTTTTATTGGTAGAGATCTGTTTAGTGGCCTATCTTAAATAAGCCTGGTGCTTTCCAGGTGATGAATTACTGTGATAAAGAAATAAACACCAATAAAACATGCAACACATTTGCATTTGCAAAGAAATTGTTTTTCAAGGGCAAAATACACCNGCATACACCATTACATACAGCAATAAACACCAATAAAACATGCAACACATTTGCATTTGCAAAGAAATTGTTTTTCAAGGGCAAAATACACCATGCTTTAGTAGGTAGGTGTGATTTTTACCTTGGGAAGCTTCTTTAATACATAAGATCCCATCCAAGTGTGACTCCTAACTTCTGTCTGTGCATTAGGTATGCAGTAAATCAGCCTTCCTCAGACAGAGTTCAAGGTGGATACTCACTGGAGAAGGAATCAGAGGGAAGTGCTCTCCCCCTCCAAGTTTAGAGTGTTTGGTTCGTAAAGCATTCTTCTACTGGCCTCAAAAGCTCCTCTCTATTTTCATTGCCTGTACAGACAACCCAGTTAAGAAGCAGTTCGCAAAAATATTAGATATCTAAATGTCTTCACTTTTTTTTTAATAAAGTGAAGTGGAAAATTGTAGTAGCCCACTGAGGTCTGAAAGAACAGGCAAAACAGCAGACCAAGGTGGACCTCACTTATTAAATGAATAGTGTCTTCTTGTTGTATGTATAAATGTTCAGGTAATCAGGTTTTCCAGTTCAAGCTTCAATGCCACTGTTTTTGGAAAAGCTAATTCTGCTGCTTTTTAATAGCACATCTTTGCAGAGTGGCAAATTCCACTTCTGTTCAGTCAAGCCTGAATCTTCAAGAGCAGTAAAGCAGCTCAAAAATAATAACTAGATAATTATAAATTAAATATTATAACTCTAACTGTCCCTATTACTGAACCAGTGTTCTGAGTAAAAAGTAAAAGCTGGGAAAATGTTTATTATACTGGTAAACAGTGCAATGATTTAAGGTCATAACATGGCTGCAAGAAAAACTGAATTGTGGCCCTGTCCTGCCAACATGAACAATCCTGGCCTGTATACTTACTCTGCAGAATAAGAAACAGGATTGTCCACGTGTTTAACATTTGCAAAATTGCATGTTGGCAACTGCACACAGGAATTGGGTCTACTCAAGGGAGGAAAATCAAGCAAGAAATTAATTCCAAAGGAAGGAATCTGACAATTCAAGTCTGTATACATTAAAATAGTAACTTAGGAAAAGACTGAGTGAATGCATGTGTGACATGAATGTCAATAACAGGTCACAGAAGTGTGAAACTGCCTTGAATCTTGATCCAAAGGCAGTGGAAGTCTGTGGACTCCTGCGGGTTTTTGCACCAAATTGTAAACCAGCAAGATCCCTCAGAGTAGTCTCAACACTCATGAATACCATACAGGGAAAACAAATCGGTGGCACAGCCATGACTGGCTTTCTTTTCAATAGGTAACTGTTTCCCAGGATCATCAGCAGAGCTACATCAATCATGCCATCTGCATACCCATCTAGGTCCCAGATATGAATTTCTAATGGATTCATTATGCCGGATGAGGTTGGAATATTGTCTCAAGCCTGCACTGGGATGATCAACCCTGGCTTTTCCTTACAGTATGAGAGGGCAATCAAGGTGAGCAATCCTAATCAGTGCACTTAATCCCCCACTACATGATGCTTAGATGGTACAGCGATGTAGGAATGTGGTTACAGCAGAGAAGGCTTAAATATCTGCTTCACGCATCTGCACAGGAAGTGCTGAGCTGGAAGTCCCTTGAGAAGCTCAGGTTTGAAAACTGAGGCTCACATCTATTTCTTTTAAAGAGGAACTTTGGTTCATAAAATGGTTTCTCATATTTATTTTGATTTGATTTTCTTGTAGCTTTTCATGTTCTGAAGGGGCGGACAGAATCCTTCGCTAGGGTCTCTTTTTTATATGTTTCCTACATTTCACGCTTCCAGTCTCAAAGACTTTGAAAACAGATGCCTGGTTTTCAAAGCAAGTTCTATTTTTTTGGCAATGCCAGACATTTTGCAGTTGAAAATACAAAACGAAAACAAAGCCAGTGACTTCTGAAGCCAGAAACAGTGTCTTCTGCTTTCTTATCACCCCTTGCTATGGTTGTTAATCAGGGTGACTGGGAGTATTTTAAACATTTAAAATGTATGCCTTTCTCTCCCCCACCCCAAACATCTGTTTATTTTACAACAACACGAACCTAGGGGAAAAAAAAAAAAACTGCTACTATATACATTTTTTCAAAGTGAAG
>VXAV01001329.1:84447-103461 GCA_013399715.1 Alectura lathami
TAAGAGATTTTCTTCCTTTTTTTTTTTTTTTTTTTTTCCCCCCAGAACTGGTGGGAACATTCCCTTTGAGACGGAATCCTTCCAAAGGTATATCCAAAGGACAAGTTTTGTGGCATTATTGCAACAGGCAATCTGCCACTGCAGTGTTCTGTAAAGATCAGGACTCAGTCTCTTCCTCTCAGTTTTGCATGTCTATTCCATCTCCAAGATCCTAACCCAAGTGATGCTTGCCAATACCAATAAGCAGGACCCACAGTCACCATCTGTATTCAAAACTATACATTTGCTTCATAACTAAATGTCAGGAGTTGCTGATACTTGGAATTAGAGCTCATGCAAAGAAAATTATCTAGTGAATGACTCAGATTAGATTGTACCTTTCACTCATATTTTCTGTGGAAATACTTAGTCCTAATTATTATGAAAACATGAGTTTTCAATAAGTTTTACTTGGAGCCTTTGAATCTTAAGTGTTTTCATTGTCATTGAAAACAGCGTTTATGGGTAGATTTTCCATTAATCACAATATAAAATATTCTTCTAACTTTAGAAAGCTTTTTATTATTTCATCAAAGAAGTCAGCTAACTCAGTCCAGGGAATTCAATGGAAATTGCTAACAGCTACATTCAGTTTGAATTCAAGTGTTCTTGGATTCCAGCTCTGCCATCTATCAGATCAGATGCTCACATGCATAAAAGCCCAGACTTCAGAACAGTTTTACATTCTTGAGAGGAAAATGCAAATATTCCCTTTGGAACTGAGGTCTGCTCATAAAGGAAATGATTAACACAAAGCTTTAATTTATATTTTGTATGAAGAAGCTATACAAGATTGACTCCTTTTCTGTGTAAATAAGAATAGTAACTTGCACTGGTTAGAACAGCCTTTGGGCTATACTGTCTATCTATGGGAACCTGGAGGAAGGAAGAAGGTAGAGAAGGGGGTGGCATGAAGGGAGATCCTATAGGATGAAAAAAAAAAAAAAAAAGTGAAGGAGAAGTTTAATACATGATGGTAGTCCCTTATTAGTTAGAAGTGACTACAAATCAGGACCAATGTTAAATTATTTTTCTAGACTTGCTGCATGCATGTGTACAAGCAGAGGAAACTGTAATCAATGATCTAGCATTGGCTTTATTTCTCTTTCTGTCTTTCTCTCTCTTTTCCCATATTGCTGATATTACCACCAAAAAAAAAAAAAATCATGGTAGATTTATGAGAATGAAAGACATGGTAAATGAACTCTTCCTTTCTGATTAGAATGCAGCAGTCTGCAGGATTTTCCCTTTCAAAATTAGGTCTTTTACTCCATATTTAACCTGGAGGTAGGAATTCTTCACTTTCTTTTACGTGGGAGTGAAATAAAGCAGAGACTAACCTTTTTAAATGCTGGATGAACTACGTCTGTGAAGTCTTAAAAAACATACCCTCAGCTACAAGCTTGGAAAATCTGACCTTGAGCTCTGCTGAAAATGCAGCATGTCAGGTAGTGACTTGCCTACTTGTCAGTAAACAAGAAGATCAACAGCAGCTCTGGGTGCAGGATCCTATGGTCTAGCCTCCCACTCAGACGTGTACCGGGAGGTAGCAGAGTGCATGACCTACAGCAAACCTTCCACAGATCATGCTGTGAGGCACTTGACCTTCTGCTTCCTAAGGCCAGCAGTTTCACCTTTGTTTATCAGATCACAAATGCTGTGAGATGCTTTACCAAAGAAGTGCTAAATTTTCCTTGTAAAAGGAAAAGGACTAGATGACTTTTAACAGTCCCTTCCAATTCAAATGATTCTATGATTCTATACATCTATGTGTATTATTTATATATATGTGTATGCACATGCATACACACACACACACACATATATATGGCCAAAAATAATGACTGCTAATGGTTTCTCTGACCAGCTTTCTCTAACTATTCAACTACAGAGGTGTCCAGGGGCTACAGCCAAGAAATGCTTGCCTAAATGCTTATGCAATGTGCCTTCCTTCTATAAAGTTTGCAAACACTTCTTTGAACAGTTACCCTGAGATAAATGCGAGGCTGGAGTTTTAGATCATGTTCCCAATCTCTTGCTAACTGCAGGTAGTCACTGAATTGTCATGTTCCGGAGATTACTTTCACGTTCTTGTGAATTAGTGTAGCGTGTGTCAGCATTCCTTAAGAGGTATGGTGCACTCAGAAGCTCAGAAGCCTGTTATGAGCTCCATCCTCCTCCTTTGACTAGAAATTCAGTCGATGCAATACCACTCCTTCAGTGATGACAGTCATCAATCATTACAGCACCTCAGTCTCTCACTGTCAGAAAAGTAAGACTGATATAAATTAACTAGATGTACCTCTTTTCTGAAAACTTTCTAGAAGAAAATGAGTGTATGTATAGTATAGAAATTACTTCAATATACATAGTTTTATCTGCTCTTGAATCTGTTTTCTCTGCTCAGTCCAGAGGTGCCTGGATTGATTGTGTTGGGTCATCTCAAATTGAGTAAGTTCCCACAAAGAGTGAAGGGTGAGATGCATGGCACCTAGCTTTATGTATCTGTAGTGCTTACATCCACAGCTTGTATGCTCTACCTCAGCTGCCTTTGTTATAAAGCGGAGAAAAAAAAGGCAAAATTGAGGCATAATTTTTCATATCCCAATGTAGCTCTGAAAATAAATCAGATGAATCATGCCACAGTTAATTCTATTTCTTATCAACAGAGTCTAAGGAAACTAGCTCAGATGCAAAATCCTACATTAAAGATGTTCAAGTTAGGTATAATCTCCATCTTCCAGGAGGAAAAATGCCCTCTCTCTTCCTGAACTCTTTCACGTTACCATGTGCATCACTTCTTAAGAAGGGCCCTTACTACTGGCAGTAGTGAGAAAGGGCTGTTCTGTCCTCTGGAAGCAGTATGATTAAACCACACAGAAAGACAGGGCGAGGGGGAGGAGTGTTGGAGAGAAACAGAAATGAAGAAAAAATGAGGCAGAAACTAATTCTGCAGGCTCATAATTGCAGCTCTCTCTAAAAAAAGGTGGGACTCCTGGTAGATGCTCCAAGCATTCTGGATGGTTTCTGTTTTCAGGCAAATAGCCATCAATGCAAAATACCATAGGTGACGTTAGAAAGAGACCTTGCAAGTTTGGTATATCCTTTTGAAGTGCATATCACAAGCCCTGCACTAAGATAATCATTTTTCTTGCAGCTTAACCTCTCTGCTGCATAAATTACCCAACATTAGGAGGATAGGTAGACTATTCTTGTGCCAAATATCATCTGGCCTGGAGAATACAGACAAATTTTCTGGAAGGAAGCAGTATCAAGAAAAAATAGGAAATGAACACTTAAAATTTCCAGTGCTTAGAAAGGGATCTAGCCTAAAGGTTATTATATAAATGCCAGTGTAACTCAAGCAGTCACAAGTGGTAGTCATCAGTGCTTTTTTCAGGGCTTTCAAGCCTGTTGATTCATGTCAGGAATGCTCTGATGATACTTGCCAAGCTGGCCTCTTCTTGAGACCTAGGCAGAGGAGAAACTCATGGTAGGCTGTGAAGATGTCCAGACACAAGCCAGTATGGTTCTACCAAGTCTTGCCAGAAGAGTAGTCCTATGTTCCTTTGGGAAATTAAAGCAAAATAAGTGAGGTGAGATTGGGTGACTCCTAATGCTAGGAAGAAAATTTTAGGATCACAGTTTGGGATTTGGGAATGGAAATTCCTTTCACTCACTTTGCCTGATTGACTGACTGTGTGGAGAGGGACACTAGTCCCAGACTGTCTCTGACATCAGTGGGAACAGCCTTATCTCAACACTGTGTAATTCTTAAAAACTCAAACCCTTGTGATGAGGCAAAGCAGATACATAATTCATTTTGCCCGGTTGTAGCAGAACCCAGGATAAATGAGATAATCTGTCAGGAAGAAGCAAAATGTTCCATGGTTTGTTTTGAAACTTGTTGATGGCCAGGAGATGGTGGAGAGGAACCTCAACAGACTTCAGTTCAAAGACTACCAGGAGACATATCCACCACAAATGCATGTGAAATCTAGTGTATCCTATTATTATAGAATAATATATTCATTTGAGCTGATGCCATTTAAGGGCATGTTGGCCTCTTAAAGAAGACATTTTTCACCTTCACCTTAAAACAATTTCAGTCCACCTTCCCAATGAAAGAGAAAAATCTGTAGTCCAACATCACAGTGCCACAAAGGGTAAATGCAGTGTAAGTGGAATTTGTCAGCCTCTGGGTTGAAAGTTCACTTGTATTTCTTGCATACACTGAGTTGCCTGAGGTTTTTATTTTCCACGTGTTTCTAATTGTAGTAGAAAGGACTGTGACTTACATCCAGATCTGATGGACTCTGAACGAGAACATGAGTGTGAGGACAGAGAAGAAAAACTCACAGCAGCTGCCAACAGAGAGTCTGAGATCTGCTGGGATTAGATAGACTCCTGAAAGGTGACGGGCATAGTTTCAGTGCTGAATTAATTTATTCCATCAGAGGAAAAATTTCACCACTAAGGAAATGAGAATGACATTTTAAATCTTTGGAAAAGATTCTTTCATGAACTGCTGGGCAAGCTGGGCCTTTGACATGCCCATCTGGCAGCTGGGAAGGCATGTCTGTGCCTAGAGAAGGGGCATCAGAATATGTTCCTCTCTCCACAATGGGACTCCTGCATTTTTCAAAAGAGAGTTTTTGAAGAGTGTTAGTTGCAGGTTGAAGCAAGAAGCAGGGAGAAAAAACTAACAAATCAGAAAAGAGTTAAGCTCATCTCACAAGAAATGACTTCAGTTCCAGTCACTTTGATGAAACTTTATGAAGGTAAAAGTGCCTGTTTCCCCAAACCGAAGTCCTCTAAAAATGTTTTGGGGTAGGAAAGAGTTGTAAGTAGTGGGTAGTGGAACAGTTGTGAACTTAGATTTTCAATAAATCATATAACAGGTCTTTTCAACCTGACTGTTCAGTATTTGCCAGGACATGGCATGAGGCCACACAGCATCCTCACCCAGCAGTGCACCTCTCTCCTTTCCCGGTGCCTGGTTTCCAAGCAAAGGGCATTTTTCACAAGAAAGATGTGGAGTTCTTGGAACGGGTCCAGATGAGAGCCACGAAGATGATCAGAGGGCTGGAGCACCTCTGCTGTGCAGAAAGGTTGAGGGAACTGGGCTTGTTTAGTTTGGAGAAGAGAAGGCTCTGGGGGGACTTCATCGTGGCCTTCCAGTACTAGAAGGGAGCTTATAAACAGGAGGGAGAGGGACTTTTTATGCAGGCAGATAGTGATAGGACAAGGGGGAATGGATTTAAACTAAGACAGGGGAGATGTAGGTTACATATTAGGAGGAAATTTTTCACTCAGAGGGTGGAGAGACACTCACACAGGCTGCCAGAGAGGCTGCGGATGTCCATCCCTGGAGGCATTCAAGTCCAGGCTGGATGGGGCCCTGGGCAGCCTGGTCTACTGGTTGGCAACCCTGCCCACATCCAGGGGATTGGAACTAGATGATCTTTAAGGTCCTTTTCAACCCTGGCCATTCTATGATTCTATGATTCTCTAAGATGCACAACCTCCAAAGCATGCTGTGAAAACTTCCCTGTTGTCCAGTTCAGACATACCTTGAGACATCTTCTGGAGAAGCTGAAAAGATGGTGCTGCTCTGCTTCGCCATCGGTACTAAACCATGCCTGAAGAGAAACATCTTGTCTCAAATTGTCATTTCCCTAAAGGCCACAAAGCACGTGTGGAATTACATATAAATCTAGATTATCCACCATCTTGGCAGGATGAAATATTCTCAGCACAAGTAAAATAGATATATTATGAGTGAGGAGTAAATTTTACAGACTTCTATGTTACAACAAAGAAAGATGTGTGACATGGAAGAAAGAGTCTTCTATCTATATATATCTTTGAAAAGTTGGTCTACATAGACTCAGAGCATCTGTTAATCAGGTTATGGGCTATATCCTGCTACCAACACAGTTAACAGCAAAGCTCTCATTGATTTCCTCAGGAAAAGAACATGCCCTAAAGGAACACTCCACTTCATAAATATGCTTGTGGGAGAAACGTTTGTACTATTCAGAAAGGCAAAGATATTTCTTGAAGCAGAAACTCGTACCTGCACTCTTACTGATTCATGTTATTTTAGAAACTGAAAAATTCCATTCAATATTAGGATTATCTTTTAGAAAATGTTTCTTGTTTTCCACACTATTTGTATCCCATCAGTTATGAAAGGGAATTATTTTTTGATTCACAAGATTTTCAGTTTTATTTTGGAACTTTCTTCAACTCTTTCTTATTTCTTTCTGGACTTGAGCCTCAAGAAATATGTGTATGTTGGGAGGTGAAACATTTGTGCCAAACTCTGTAAGAGGTCACAGACACTGGGAAAGCCTGTTCTCATCAGACTGCAGGATCACAGCCAATGTTCATGTTGTTGTATAACTCTGACAGTGTTAGATGCTCTCTAGTGCCTCTGTTTCTTCAAGGTCATCCTTTATTCTAGCACTTCTGTTTTACATTTTTTTTTTTTTTTAAAACTTTAAAAGTTACTCTTGCTTACATAACTATGAAGTAGAGGCAATTTCTACCTGTATGTGTTACGGCATTTAAGTTACTTGTAGACTTTATGTCACTTAGTAATGGGAAAGTAACACTCATCACCTTAGCTAAGAAAACCCTTGAAATAGAAATTTGGGTATTTCCTTACAGACTGTCATATTGTGCTTCTGCATTGCTAAACACATCTGCTGAGCCACTGTAAAAAGATAATTATTTCCTTGCGTTTTTCTCCTCAGATTCTGATAACAACGTGCGTTTGAAACCTCTCACTGCAGACACCAAAAAAAAAAACGTGCTATATTAGAAAATCTTGATCACAATGACTTGTACTCTGTACCCATATACCTTAGGGTATAAGGACACGACGGTACAAAAAGTACTTCTTGATCCTGGAATATAGATCTTCCTCTGGCCTAAGTAAAATGCGGCTTTGTTAGCTGCTGCTTGAAGTGCTGCCCTCTCTCCTGCCCACCATGACACAGGGGGTCACTTCTCTGTTCCACTTGCACTGGGATCATTGCTGTTACACCTTAGTTGCCTCAAAAAAATATGTCAGTAGTTAATTTTAAATCTATTAATTCCCACAGCTCGACAGCAGCAAACAAGTTTTCAAGGGCTTCCTGAGTACGAAATCTGGTCTGAAATCTCTAGCTAAATAATTTCATCAGCAGGAAGTACCTTTTGCAGACCTCACTGCTAGTCAGATAAAAACCACAGATTCTGCTTCTGTTGATAAACCCCCTACATTAAAGACTTCAACCTTCAACAATTTTCAATTCCAAGCAAAACCCCTGACAATTTTATTTCCCATGTGCTTCTCATTTTCCAAGAGAAATGCAGTGTCCTCTCCCACTGCATATCAGTTTGTCAGCCCACAACAACAGGGAAAACTTTTGGAGGCTCATTTTCCAGAATGCTTGTTGCTTAACATTAGTTGGTAACAACTTCCTCTACATCTGTCCTGAAACTTCATGTATGTTTAGTCCTCTACAGTGTTAATTCACATAACACAGACTCTTTAAACAAATTGCCTTCTGGCCACTCTGTTTCCACACCAGCAGCCTCTACTTCCACTTGTTTTATAGTTTCTGAATTAACATAAATGGGAACCAGGACATCTTCTTATGAAATCAAATTAGTTTCTGTTACTTTCTCATAGAGATCCCAGCCTAAGTATAGTATTTTTTACTGTATTTATATAATACTTTCATACCTTCAATACTTAAATATCTCAGGATTTTTTGGTACTGCATTAAGCTGTGTGTCTAATATATGTCACATAAAAATCCTATATGCCTTGTACGAAGTGCTGCCACAGAATGGTATCTGGACAGCGCAAAGGACTGGGCAGTTTATTTCAATAAAGCATTATGAAACACCAATTGTTTTCCCTTGCATCCTATAATTTCTAAACCTCAGGCCGATTGACTCAGTGCTGTGAGGAGATGTCTCCATTTGGTCGTGACCCCAAATCAGCCCTTGCTTGAAGAGTGGCCACCCCCAGTAGTATATAAACATAGTTTACTCTCCTAAGATTTAGGCATAGAGTTCACTCACTTCTGACTGCCTGGTCTACAATCCCACTTGGATCAGTATGCTCCCTTTCATTGACTAAGTGGGCAAGGCTACCCTGACTGTAGTGCAATGATTAGGGAACTAATGAAGAGCACAGAAAATGTGTTCAAGTCCTGCTGAAGCACAGTCTAAACTTCCATTTCCCTGAGAAAGTGTTTAATCTTCAGCTCTTTAGAGACTTTGAGGTGTTCTGTACTGCCTGCTTAAAGGTGTCCAAGAATGTTTCACCATTTCACC
Source organism: Alectura lathami (assembly GCA_013399715.1). NCBI lineage: Eukaryota > Metazoa > Chordata > Aves > Galliformes > Megapodiidae > Alectura > Alectura lathami. The sequence continues at coordinate 92,824 of VXAV01001329.1, forward strand.
AATGTTTCTCTAGGCAAGAAAACTGAAAAGAAAACATTGCTCTATAGTGATTAAGGGGTCATTTGGATGGAAAGTCCTATATGCCAGGCCCTGTTTGGAGGGCTTTTTGCATGTTGTCTAAAGACTGTTACATATGAAATTGTCAGGAATCACCCTTGGATGCACCAGCACTTAGGCCGCTTTCTGATCACAGGTAAGCAGAGTAATTACTAGTCTCTTAAATCATGACTTTATGTTGCTGTTGGTTTGTTTATATTTTTATTTTGAAGGGACAGTTTCTAAAGAAGGATACTTCAGTATATACCCCATTACTCATTCCACCATCAATTAGTCTATGTCTTTCTAAGTCCTTTCTTAAATGATGTATGTACAGATACACAGAATGAAACAACGATTCTGGTCTCCTGTGTCTTGTATAGGGTGTCTGACATGAGCCTACTTGGTTGTAGATGGCACATCAGGGCTGTCTTTCTTTCTCTATTTTAAATGTTTTTTCTTACTCTCCCTTTAAAACATCTCAGCTAAGAATCATGAATGAATGAGGGTAATTTCACAAACATTAATGAGCGATCTGTATCTTATTCTATCTGTTATGGATTAAAATGCTTCATGGTCAGAGTCTCAGTGATTTTATGTACCTTGATATTGAGAACCACCTTCAATAACCTTCAATATCTTTAATGTCCACAAATTAAATTTGTGGATGTGATGTAAATCTGCCTTCTTACAACATTGTCTGGCTTTTTAAAACTGAAAATTCTTTTAACATTTTAGCATTTATTGGATGTTTCGTCTTAGCTCCCATTATGGCAAATTTGATTTGTTTTTCAATAGCTCATTCACAAAAATAATTGAATTTTTGTGTTTTTCCTATGTACAGTGAAAGGTTTACATTCCTGTCAAGGATACATGAAAGTACCTATAAACAGAAATGTTCAAAGAGGGAACAAGATTAAGTGATTTATCGGGAGGGCCTTCTTTCCTTTACGTAACTATATGCATTTGTTCTTACTGGTGTATTTTAGGCCAATTGTCCTTCATATGCTCCTTCCATTGTCAATCGAGTGAGAATTTTCCTGAGTTTGTTTCTGAGAAGCCATTTGCTTTGCAAGTTTTAAGTCATGTTTTGGTGGAGGCAGGGTGCATCTCTTTTTCAGTGGCCAAGCATAACCCTAAGTATGCTTGTGCTGGGCATTAGGGAGGGCTAAAGTGGCTCCATCATTGCCTGTAGGCAGCTGACACCCTGAGGATGGTGACTGTAACTTTTCTTATTTTTGTTTCCGACTCACTGAGTGTGGAGGACAGCAATGAGGATTTTCTTTGAAACTATCTGCTGTTTGCACAGACCAATATATTTTTCCTTATTTCTGAAAATAATGTGGTGAAGTTAAAGAACAGCCCAGAGAAGAGTCAGGGATGTAATTTTGTGACTTTCGTGGTCAGTTGTGCACTGGCATTGAAAGGGAGTTAGTTGCAAAGGTGTTTTTTGGGTGTTCTGACATTTGAGTTGCGATTTGTTTGAAGTGATTTCATTGATAAAAGATGGGGGATTTTGAGCAACCTTAAAATAAATTTTAGGTTATACTCATGTAGTGTTTTATATGCTTGGCATCTCTGATGCAGTTATGCAAAGTGAGAGAAATCTAGAATTGTGTGTACTGAAGAGTAAATTCACAAACAGTGATTATAAAATGGGTATCTGACTTGTCTGAACACTATTTGGCAAATACAGTCCAAATTTTTCTCCTCCGGCCCAGTGTAGAAAAGCAATATCAACAGAATGAAGGATGTATTCTGTTTAAAAGTTTGAATAGTTTTCAGCCTATTTTGAGCTGTGCTTGTGATTCTGTGTTTCTTTCACTATTTGCATTGCTCTAAAGCCAGAGTCCACTTTGGAGTCACAGATTTCTTGCATTATATACTGTGGTTGGAGTTTACCTTGTCTAACTTCACCTTTCTAAAGGTTAGGAATCAAGGCTGTCTAGTGTATGAAGAGAGGGAGGCAGCTTCAGAAGACAATTTATTCCACATGTTTTAGGCTAATTTAGGTCCTGATAACTTTCTACATATTTTATGTATTTACAGAGCTGGTAGACAAGGTAATTCAAGTAAAATCAAATTCAAATAATGTACATTGAGAAGGCTGCAGCTGAGCTAACCTCTCTCAATTCCCTTTACAGTGCATGGAAAGCAAAAGTATTTTAGGCATGATTCATACCACCTGTTTAAGACATCAATTTCAGAATGAGATGCCATGTTTCTCCACTGAGGAGATTAGGGGTGATTATCACAGGTGGAAACACTGACTTTGGAGACTGATATTTACTTGGTGTATTTATTTTTTTCAAAATACTTAACATTTATCTAATTAAAGATAGGAGAACTCAGCTTGGTCGTGGATGGAAATACAAAGAAGAAACCACAAAGGTACACACAATCTGAGATGAGAACCAAGACAATATAACATCAGCCCAAGTGTGGATTATTTGCCAGAGCAGTCTAAACATGGGCTGAAAACTGTATTTGAGCCCTTTCATAAACCATTAAGGTTCAGCTGGGCTATTACTTTTTTATTATGTAAAATTCCTCTAAGCTGATCTTTTCATATGAAAAAAAAAAAAACATTGTACAAACTCTTTTGCTTCTCTCTAACTAGGCTATATGTGTTCCTGACCATACAGGATAAATTTTTGTCTGAAAAGTTAATATTTCAAGAACCTTGACAGAATTTTGCAGTACTAGAACCTTTTTCTGTTCAGTGGATTCATTTTGACAGTTTTAGGGAGGCATGTTGTTTCCAGTAATGGTGTTGGATATTTAGAACAAATCCAGTAACTTTCTCAAAGTTGAGAAGTTGAATAACAAAGTTGAATATGCATTCACATTTTTGTTTAGTTGTTACCTGTAAATCTGCTTGTGGATGTGAGCTCTTCCCTCTCATTTAAATGCAGGAATGAAAGGACATATCCCTTACACAAAGAAACAGGAAAGCTTCCTTCATGCTAAGATTTGTAAATATTACTTCTACATTTGCATTCATACTGCTACAGTACTAATCAACATTAATTTTTAATTAATTTTTTCACTTTAATGTGATGACTTTAATAGTTTTCTATTTGACTTACCAAGTAGCTATAATTCACTTCCTTTAGCTGTATCCATCATTTTGGCATTTCAGTTATGGTATAGTTAGGGATATTACAAGGAAGGGTGTTGAGTTTTGTTTTGTTTTACTTAGTTTTGAGGAAGGAAGGGCATTTAAAAAAAAAAAAATCTTATAAATAGAAGTCATATTAAGTGCCTAGCCACTCCTGGTACCTTTAAATCAACCATTGCCCTTTACATTTTTTGTAGTTTTCTACAAGTAGAGTTGATTTGGCTGTACACATGTATAGCCCTTCCAGGCTGCAAGTGCGTATTGTCGGCTCATGTTGAGTTTTTTTGTTTGTTTGTTTTTGTTTTTGATGAAAAACTCAACATGAGATGACAATGTGTGCTTACATCCCAGAAGGCTAACCGTATCCTGGGGTGCATCAAGAAAAGCGTGAGCAGCGGGGCGAGGGAGGTAATTCTGCCCCTCTACTCTGCACTTGTGAGACCCCGCCTGGAGTACTGTGTCCAGTTCTGGGGCCCCCAACAGAGGAAGGACATCCAGAGGCTGGAGGAGGTCCAGAGAAGGGCCACGAAGAAGCCTGGAGAAGAGAAAGCTCCGGGGCGACCTGATAGCGGCCTTCCAGTACCTGAAGGGGGCCTACAGGACAGCTGGGGAGGGACTCTTTAGAAGGGCACATAGCGGTAGGACAAGGGCTAATGGCCATAAAGTGGAAGAGGGAAAGTTGAGGATAGATATTGGGAAGAAATTCCTTACTGTGAGGCTGTTGAGACACTGGAATAGGTTGCCCAGAGAGGCTGTGGATGCCCCCTCCCTGGAAGTCTTTAAGGTCAGGCTGGATGGGGCTCTGAGCAACCTGGTCTAGTGGGAGGTGTCCCTGGCCATGGCAGGGGGGTTGGAATTAGATGATCTTTAAGGTCCATTCCAACCCAAACCATTCTATGATTCTGTGCTGTGTACAACTGATGAACTGTTTCCTTAAAAATGGATACAGAACCAAAAACTATAGTTTTCTTTCCCACAGCCTTGTTCTTTGACCTGGAGCAGTAAACACAGATTAAGGATTTAATCTCACAACCAGGAAATTACAGGAAATCTTATATTTACAATGATCAGTTGAAGTTAGATCCCTTCTAGTCTTCTCTTATTCTGATATCTCTGAATCATTTTTTCTGCTAGAGCTATTTTATTGGAATGTTTTAGTAAAGCTTTGCATTGACAGAAGTGTCCAGAATAATTTATCAATAGAAGAATTAGTCTTATTTTGCTTTTAGAAAGATGAGTGTTACTTTACTTCAAAATTGGAGATAGCAAGGCATGGAAAAGTCAAGTGAGTTATCAGATCACCTAACAGGTATTCTGCAGACTGAAGGAAGTCAACTCTTTGACCCAGGAGATTTGGATTCATATTTTTTTTGAATTGATCTTTTTGTGTTACCTAAACAATTAGTTAAATGGCACGGTACTCCACACTTCCAGTAGAACAGAAAGCCTGTCTGTAAATCATGACCTTGGCTGAACTTGCAACATAAAAATACAAAAAAAACAAACAAACAAAAAAAAAAAAAAAACAAAAAACTACACAACAAAGCAAACATAGAGCGATGCGTAAGAATTAATATCCAACGTCAAGTGTATGGTATTATATAATGCCACTGTAGATATAACCGCGGTGAGAATGAGACCATGACATAAACCCAATAAAATACCTGTTTGGCTTTGGAGAGGGGAAATGTGCAGGGGAGCGGTGGCATCCTGATCGCAGGAAATCCATGACTGTTAATGCTGGTGAGGTTTTCAGAGCAGGGAGATTCACAGAACGATTTAACTTTAGGAAGAAGTTGCAGAGTAGGAAGTGAAGCCAATTGGTAATGACACAGACTTGCCTCTCTTGAATTCAATAGGCATTTTATTATTGATTTCACTTCAGGGAAAAAATTCACCTCCAGGATATCATGAAAATCTTGGGCACTAGATGGTAGAGAAAAGAAATCAAAGAAAGGTTATGGAAATGAGATACAGAGAAGCCAAGCAGGAAGGTCAGGAAAGTGGAGATCTATAGGAAAGTGAGTATCCCAGTGACAGTTTTAAGCTATTAATTAATTTCTCATGCATATGATTGGAAAGAAGAGCTTTTGGGGTGCCAGCACTACTACAGTCACCTAAACCATGATACAAAAAGTATCTTAAATTTGTTATTTCCTATAGTTTCAGTTTTCCTCTATATTTGTAAGGGGAGTGAAAAGAAGATTTATTCATGACTGCAGTGCTTGGATCTGGCAACCATGCTGCAGGGCTCCAGTACAGAATTTGCATTGCGAATGCCTGTTCCCATGGGAAACCTGCTGAGTACTGAACTCATTTCAGAGGTTCTTGTAGCTTTCAATAACTCATCCAGCTGGGCCAGAACCACCATTGAACATGCTGGATTCTTTATAAACTTCCCTGTGTTTGTACACTATTCAGGATACTTGCGTCATACTGGTTTTTGATCTCTCTTTTTAAGTGAAGAGATTTGACACCTGATATCATGGGTCTCTGCAGAACATGTAAAGCATGTCATCTCATGTAATGCTTTTTCTACATTAGAAGTGAAGTATTAATGCACAGAAAGGTACATGAATCCTACAGTATCAGATATGAAAGGCAAATTGTCTCCTTTGCATTATGCCGCCTCCTGATTTCTAACACTTGATGTGGTCATCCTTGGAAGCCTTAGAACCTCTGTTTATCTCTCTCACAATTCTTGGTCAAATAAAAAAAAACACACAACACTGTACGTTTGTCATGGTGTCCCTCTGTCTCAGTTTTTGTTATTATTTTGAATTTCACCCTTTTTATTTTCACTGGCTGTCCCTTTCCTTTGTTGCAGAAATAATCAGATTATCAGTTCTTTTCAGCTTGTAGGGTATACTCCAAAGACCATTTAAATCAATAGCTTCTTTCCTCTGACATCAATGAGGTCTGGATGAGGCCCAAAATGAACATGAGTTACCTCAGTTTGATAGGATGGGTATTAACTATTCTGATTGCTACTGGAAACAAATTTATGAGCCTCTCACTCTAGGAGCCAACCACAATAATTTTAATTATACAAAAGGAAGTATTTCTTGTGTAAAAACATTCCAACTACTTCCATTTCTTTTAAGCTACTTCAAAAGTGGGCAGAACTACAAAGCAGTATTGAAAACTCAGGATGGGGTGGAGGGGTATTTCCCTTCCTCTGAAATTCCTCCCCCATATATGCATACTGCTAAACCAGCCCTAGCAGGGATTACTTTTATCTCCAGCTCATGAAGAAACTTCTGAAGAGCTTTCTGCTTTTGTCCTTGGAATACACTATGTTGTGCAAAATGGTATGTGAAAAGTTTTCTTGAAAAAGGAGCTTGAACAGTTTCCGCCACGTGCTTTCTTTATCCTTCCTTTACCAGTATCTAAGGTCTTGTGCAGGAATATAGGGCACCTACATCTGCGTTCAAGCAGTTGAAAGAAAGTGAGCACCTCGTTGAAGATCATCAAGGTACTGAAGGTGAACGCGAAGCTGCTAAATTGCATATCCAGCATATCAGGTGAGTAGATATGGCAAACTTATCCTCCCTATATGTGTAGCTACGCCAGAACTTTTTAACTGAAAGTTTGTATCTTCTATGAATCTGGGGAGCTTAGTGGTAGTAACCACACTGGTTTGATCTGGAAGGCTATATTTCAACATAAAAGAGAAGTAAAGAGTGATATTTTTTATATGCCAGCATAGCCCTAAGTCTTTCTGTCCATACAAATAGCAACCATAGTCTTGTGTTTTAGAAGCTTAGGAAGGTGTTCAGGTTGCACAAATTCAGTTTTAGGAAAGACCAACATACTCTCCAGCAGATCACACAACATGTAATACTGCATAGCCCTACTTCAGTTCTCTTCCTTCATGACGGTGCTCCTGTTAAGCTGTGAGCTAGGTCAGGCATTGCTTTGTCATGCCTAGATTGACTCTACTTATCATGGTACAACTTCAGTCTCGGTTGCCCTCTGAAATTCCTCATCCTTTTTGTCTTGTTCGGTATTTTCATGATGATGTATGTGAAGAGGGAAGCAAGAAAGAGTTGCTTTTTTCTCCTCTTGTGTCTACCTGCCTTTGTTCATGTGTATTTGTAAGTATAGCGTAAATTGTTATGGTTTTCACGAGTATTCTCCTGAGATGTTTGACTCAACAACTCTAAGCACACTATCAAAACAGTTCCTACTCCGTGGAGTGCAGAAATTCCTAATGAAAAAGAAAATTTCAACAAACATACTCAGCTTTTGTGAAGAGAATCTTGATTCTTTGTACTCATACAGCCCCCCGAACAGTGTTATCACCTTATCTTTCATCAGATGATTTCAAAGGATTTGACAGAATTTAAGCAGCTGAACACCTCTGTGTCTTGGGAAGGAAAGTCTGGAGATGCAGTATTATCCCAGTCTCTCCCCCTCCTCCTTTCACCATGGGAATGCTTCACCTCTTCTTTCTGGCAGAACCTTTTACAAGGTAAGCGTGGAACATTCTCTATAATTCTCCTTCAGATTTCTGAATGAAGCCCAGATCTGGAGGCAGCAGGAGAAGAGACAAAAGCAGCCCTGCAATGTCAAAGGCAGCGATACGATGTTGAAGTGCTGGCAGGAAGGCTGGAAGAAGGAGCTAAGAATTTGAGACAAAATGGCTGCACCATGAGGATCGTAAAATACTCCCTCTGTCTTTTCTCCCATGAAGGTAGTAGACATTAAAATGGGCTACTGTGGAGGAAAATATGCTGCTCTGAGTGCAGGAATAGCTTGCTACAGTTCTGAAAGTAGATATTTAGCATATATAAGCTCAGAAAAGCCCTGCAACTTCCTAAGGTAATGCAGCACAAGAGGAAAACAAGACCTAAGTGTCTTGACTCTTACGATACTGCTAGACATTGCCAGTCATCCTGAATCCTCCCTGCCAAAACAAATTGAATGCTCTGAACCCTTAAATATATTCTGCTATAAAGATAATATTTTCTGCAGATAAGAGTGCCATATGCATTATATATGAAGCTAGAACAGTCAATAGTCTATTCATGGTTTCCTTCCTCTTCGCTATGTGAGACAACTCTAAGAAAACAATCTTGATGTAAATGAAAATTAAGAAAGATATAAGGAGAAGAACCATATAATACAAGCACAGAAGTACTGGTTCAAGAAAAAGGTTTTGCCCCTAAGAAGCAGCTGATTCCTTGCCTTCCATCAGAAAAAGACTCCTACTTATAGGATTTTCACTTTTAGTCTTTGGCTTGTAACAAAGCTCCCTGCTGTGATCTTGTTTTGCCAAATACTTGCACTATAACAGAGGGAAAGATTCACACCAATGGGGATGGAATGCAAGTATGGACTGAGTGAGGATGTTTTGTATGAAGAAAATACACGTAAACATTCTCAGAAATAAAATATATATAAGAAAATACATATTTTATGCAGGCTGAGCAGGCGAGCTGAGCTAGACTTAGGAAGGAAACTGCTCTTGCCTGCCTCATGCTCAGTGACAGTACATGGAGTGCTGAGAAGAGGAGCATGCAGAGCCACACCTTTCTTTGGAAATTCACTTGGAGCAGGAGTGACCACCTCTGCAAGCTCAGAAGGGATTTTCATTTTCCACAGATGTTTGGATATCAAACCCACGTACAAATCTACATATAAATAACATTGCTGATGACCAGAGGAACCCTGTCAGTTCCAGAGTGGGAGCTGAGGTCTCTATTACTCCCCAACACTCTTACTACTGGGAACATTGGATCACAGAAATTCACAGAAATTTTTAAGTGATGTTCTCTAAAATTGATTAGTTCTGTTAGAAATTTATTTTTTAATTTAATTATATTCCAGCTCTAGCTGGGACTACGTGTTGAAAATAAATAAAATGGTATTTTGGAATCTATCTCAAAATTGAGATCCCAAGAAATCACACTTATCTGACCCTCAACCATATGTTACATAGGTCAGAGCTGTCGGAGCATACAGGATCATTCTTTGTCACAAGAGGCTAATGAAAATGGCATGGCTGACTTCCATGTTATATAACTTCAGAATAAGCTAGCTGCATCAAAATTGCTTATTGGGTCCTGTTTCTAGCCTGCGCTAAGACCCAGGCTATCCACAGTAAATGTTGGAGAAAACACTGTAGTTAGCCCCAGGCCTAAGTAGTGTCTTTTTAGCAATGTAGTGGTGTGGATAGCCATGTTTGTGAGCCATGTTTGATTTTCTGTGAGCCATGTTTGATTCTTTGTGAGCTATGTGACCATGTCTGTGAGCCTGGCATGGTTGAATTTACTCATAAATCTGTAACCTTAGCCTCCAGAGACAACTCCAGTTTTGAGGTGAAAGTTTCTTTTACCATCCCAGAGCATTGCCTTCTTGATATGGGCTCTTAGGACTGAACTCATTAATTATTTCAAAGAAGTGTGCTTGGGATTTAGTCTGGGTTTGAGATGACTTTATTTAAGTGTTTTGATGTAGATAACTGTATGTTGGTGATATAAATGTTGATAACTCAATGGAGCCTGGTCAGCAATTCAGTTAACTGTTTTGATGTCTATTTTAGGGGGAAATAACTGCCTCTCTATGTTCCCCTAAACACATTGACTAAGGACCTGAATTAGTTGCCCATGCACAGGTGTTTACTGCCCCTTAAATTTGTCTCCAGCTGTCATTGCAGAAAGGCACTTGCCTTCAATGTCCTTCTCTCATCTGCCAAGTCAATACCTAAGGAATAAGTCAGGACATAAGACATATTCAGGACCCTCAGTTTATGCCTCAGTATGCTAAGGCTTCTCAAATGTAGTGAATGCCAGGGTAGGAACATCTGAACTTTATGTATCTCTTGGCTATAAAGACAGATGAGATTCCTTGTACACAAGTAGACACCTCATACAGAAACTTTCCTGCAGATGTTTTATGCTTGAACTGAAAACTGCCCTACAGGCTGCTCTTCTTTGATAGCCTTGATCCTACAAGTGTTTCTGAATCATGCTTAATGTGCTGGCTTCAACATAAATAGAGTGACATCTGCTTTCTATTCTGTAACAGAGTAACTTGGTAGAGTTAGTGCTATTCAGTACTTGGAAGACACCCATTCAACCTCCATCCATTCGTAGGAATATCCTGTCCTATTGCCATCTGCTCTGTCTCTCTCCCGCCCCAAAGGGGAAGCAGACTCAGTTTGTATCCTGTAGCATCCTGTGGGATTCTAACTGACATTAGGGCAAGGATACTTTACATGGCATCCTCACTCAAGCTCTACTGGAACACCCACAGATGTGGAAGAGAGGAAGACAGTTTCAGCAGCTCCTTGCTGCTGTGGGTATGTTTTAAACCAATGACTGCTTGGACAAAACATTCTCATTTCATTAATGTTTTGGCAATAGCACTTTATAATGTGTACCAGTCCCTGTTTCTGGAGACTAGGTTCTCTACTGCACCCCAGAATTTACTTACAGCCTAAGTTAAAATTGATATCTGAGTTCCTCATGTTGGGA
>VXAV01001330.1:0-26279 GCA_013399715.1 Alectura lathami
CAGAGAAGTTGTGGATGCCCCATCCCTGGATGTGTTCAAGATACTCCCTTCATTTTCAACACAGCTATGAGGCCTGGACTGGGGAGAGTTTTTTGCATAAAATTAGTCCTGCTTTTTCCACAACAGAAGAGAATTCCCATGGCCACAGCTCCTTTCACTCAGAAAACCATGGTTAAAGTTCATGCTTGGATCTGTGAGAGTTAAGTCAAATTCATCAGGTCCTTTAAAATTGAATGCTGAATGACTCAGCTCTGCAAAACTGTTTGGTCTGAATTAATCCTGAGGCACCAGGAGTGCAGTGAAATAAGAGAGCACTATGAAAGAAGGAGTGGAACAGTTAAAAAACAAACTGAAACTTGATGGAAATACAGATTAACAGATGGAAAGCTTTTAAACAGCAACTTCTGAAAGGCATAGGAACTAGCAAAAAGGAATCAAATGTTGTTCTGAAACTCTCAGTACTTTTAACTAGTTTCCACTTAATATTCAGTTGGAATAGGCAGCGTATGAAATGCTGTTATAGAAACCTGCACTCTCGGTGGAAATCAAATGCATGAGAAAGTAGGTTCTAAACAGATCATGCAAAAAGATGAAATCATAAAGGAGTATGGTTTCTCTAATCTTGAAGATCTAATTTAGCATGGTGAGGAGAAAGGGGTGGGAGAGTCAAATCCCTTCAGAGAGACCCTGTTGGCTTCATACAAGGATCTACTGTGCAAAGGCCAGCAGAACTGAAGTCCTTGAAAAAGCAAGCAGAAAAAAAAAAAAAAAAAGTAATAATAATATTCAAAGCCAAGTAAGGAAAGAGAACTGAGGCAGAATGGCATTTGAAGTTTCTGAAACACATGACATTATGGATTGTGGCAACTAAAACAGTACTCCTACTCCAATGAAGAAATCAGTGTAGTTTATCAGGGGACAAAGTTAGTCCTATTAGTGCATGCATACATGAACGCACACACGCACGCACGCATGCACACCCTGCTGGAAAAGGGTGCAATAGCTCAGTCTTGATTATTTACCAGAAAACAAATGAGTACATCAAATTGGTCATTAATGCTTTAGGCAATACAGTGGTATTGATAGCTTGATCCAGATGGGGTGAGAAGCTGCTGAGATGTTTGTTCATTAAATCAAGCAGTAGGAGGAGAGCCACTGATATGGAATAGAAAATCAACAGTTATGGGAATAAAAATGTACTGGTAATGATTGACATACAAGCATTGAAGTCAATCACCTGTTCAAGGATGACAGGAATAAAAATAAAGGTAGTAAGTATTTCTGTACAGTGATGACTCATTAAGCTAAGGAGTTATGTTTCTGATTAATATTTTGCATCTCTGTTCCTTGTAAACCATTCAGCTACATGTACACTTCTGGTACATGCAGTGTAATCCTTCAACTAATGCATCAGTGTGTCTTTTCAACAGAATCACTTGGTGGAGCTATTCTGTTCCATACACTCCTCTTTGTGTCTCCTACTGTTTTGAACACGAAGAAGTAATTGCTCTAATTGCCTTTGTGCAACATCGTTTTGGGAATGATTCTCTATAAGACTCTGCCATGGTGGTGCTGAGAATGTGTCATGAGATCACTTAGGTAGGTCCTTCATGATTATATACACAGAGTTATTAAAAAGGTGAAAACTCCTAAGGGCAATCAATAAAGAAGATTTTAATATCTTCAGTACAGTTTGGAGAAGAGCTGAGGTTAAAAGCAGAAAGTTCAGGCTACTCCGGAATATGTAGCTGATGTATTTCTTCATCAAATAGTCACTGAACTAGCAGGAGTTAATGCCACTTTGGATTTTATTTTGTAAATAGTGAGGTAATTATTGAAGGGTGTTTTTTTTTAAACACTGCTGAATCAAGTGACTTGCAGTGAGCAAATATAGAATAATTTAAAATAGACCTGTCCCTACAGTGCTGTGACTTCAACATCTCTTTCTTTGAGAAGAGAGGAGGTATAGTTACAGAACTCATTGGGACTGGAAACCATAGTGAATTGAATCTGGTGTAAACTTCACATTTCTTTGTGCCAGGCAGCAAATGACTATCAAGATTTAGAACCACATGAAAAAAAGAAAAAATCTCAGAAAAGAAAAAAAATCAACTTGATTTGAGCTAACCATGTAAAAAAGAATATGAAGAGTAAGGGAAAACTGAGTAAGAAAAGAAGTGTCTTTACAGGAAATGAAGACATGATGTGACAATTGCAAAACCAACTGATTTAAACCTTGTGAAAAAAAAATTGAAAGTAATCACGGAAAGTTTTCTATCAATGTAAACAAAAAGAGAATAAGAACAGAAATGCAGGTGAAGTGAGACCAAGAGTAAAGGCTATCCAGGTACAAGCCAAAAATTACAAATATGTAAGAAAGGAACTTATGACAACCAATATGGAAACAAATCTCAAGGAAAATAAGACTTTCACAGTAGAAGGACGTCACACTCTTTTTCCAGAATCCTGAAAAACTGGCATATTAATTCTCATATGAGTGGCTTTAGTAAATCTATCAAACCGAGTGACAGAGTTTGCATTAGGAATAGTCAGCAGGTTGCCTGTAGTCATATGCTGAGAAGGTGATCTGTGGAGATACCACCTGGCAATCTGGCCTTACTGGCATAGAGGACTGTCAAAGTTTCTTTCTGCTGAAAGAAAGAGATAAGCAGAAATGTAACGTGATGGTGAAAGGCCAAATTCACTTACAGAATGCATCAGACATGTTTTTGCCATTAGAAAAGGAGAAATACTGAATCAAGCTATTGCTAAGATCTCATCAAAAATACTGCAGGTCTGTATGTTTTCATTTTTGATCCATGGACTACTTGTAGGGACTGAACAAGAGGCAACTTAGAAAATCAGCTTTGTTTTCTATAAGCCTTTGTCACCTAGAAAGGATCCTGAACTCCGTTCAGAAATTTCTGTAGGTCCAAAGACTAGGAAAGCCACAACCTGTGACAATATACCATTCTTGTTTTCGTTATTCAGAGTGGAGAAGTTCAAGCTAGATCACTTGCAGAGGTGGGCTATGCAACGGTGAAGAAAACAGATTATTTTATTATGAGGGCAGAAAAATTGAATAAACTTGTTTAACTGCAGCAAAATAGGGGCTGCAAAAATATCTTCTGTCAATCAATACATCATTGTGTGATCACTGGGGAAGCAAAAAACAATTACTAAGCAAACAGGACAGTGCTGGCAGGACTGTGAATATATTGCTCATGAATATTTTAAGATGGAAACAAGATGGGTTATAGCTAGTTTGGGAGTGAGATTCTGTGATACTCTCCCATTAGAAGTACCGAAGGAAAAGCAAACACAGCAGTCGAGGTGGAATCTGTCAGGTTTTTGCACAGGATTATGTGATACTCTATGCTATCAGGGATGTAGAGACCCAAGGGATCAATTTCCCTCAGATGATTTATAGTCCTGTATTTTGCATAGCTGCACAGTTCTCTCAATCCCATAGCCTGTCATATTGAAAAATCCTACTACCAACAAGGTTAAGGCCAATGTTTTGCTACTACAGGATAAAAAATGTTGCCTGCATGTTTGACTTCACAGTTTGTGTTTTGCACAAAGCTTCAAAGGCTACTTCTACATCTTAACAGAACATTGCATTTCTCTGGAGTCCAAGAGAAAGTAAAGCTCAACCAGTGCAACTGAGCTGATGCTAGTAGTTATTTATGATAATGGCTTACTGTACCCTTCATGGCATCATTCAGCCAAATGGGATCAACTGAGAAGTAAGTGTGTCAGAATTTAGTTCTCAGCAAAAGGGTGTGTGGGCATCACCTGTACATGTGAATCCAGTCCATCACCATCAAAATGCAAGCACATGGTGAATAAAACATGCTATTACCACACTGTGGTTTGGGAAGACAGAATTTTAAAGCAGGCCGCCTATGATAAGGTTTATGACAAGATACCAGCATGAGCAAACCATGTTATTCCTGGCTGCTGACTGATCACAGCTCATGAGGACTTCTTAGCAAAATGCAACATGTGCAACTCAAAACTGTGCTGGGAAGTTATTCATAACTAGGTCAGAAAGAGCAAGAAAGAACTAATCCATGCCCTGACAATTCACAAATGTCTTGTGCTGTGTTGCTGAGACCTCCCAAGCCCGCTAGACCTGTTGAATATTCATACCTCCAGAAATCCTGAAAATATGTAGTTACTCAGCCAGGTCTACCACACCGGGCTCCCAGCCCAGCAAAGAAGATACGTTTGGTGTAAGGAGAACAAAGAGCAGATTAAATGGTGGCGAGTTCACCAGCCTCTTTCCCTGTACTGATGATAATATCAAGGTGCCATTGTCATGAGTATAACACAATCATAATATAAAAGACAATTACCAGACCTATATTTTATGACTGAGACAGGGCAACTTCATGCCACAAAGGTAACAGAATCAGTAACAGAAAATATGACTTCGTTGAAGAAATGCTTTTTAGAGCCTTTTTAGTATCCATTCACTTGAAAAATGTATTAGTGCTGTCAAATTTTGAAACAGTAGTGAAAATCAGCAGGAGGTTTACAAGCTTGCAGGAGACAACAAGCTTTACTGTGCCAGGTTTTGACCTGGACTGTTAATGAATCAAAAAGTACTTATTTGGGGCTACATGGAATAAATGAAAGAACTTCCTGCAGTCCCTCACACTCCTCCTTCATTTGGGGTGTTTGTTTTTAGGGTTCTGATTTGCAGTACAGATATACGATGATGTCACTTTGTTCAGACGATATACTTCCTACTTATTATCCTGTTATACTTTTCTGGGAACTTTTCTCAGAAAAAAAATGGGAAAAAAATATCATGCTTTACTATTTCTCTAATCTCTTACTTACAGAGGCAGGTAACTGTGGGTGAATACCTTGCAGCTTTCTCATTTCTCAGTGTCAGCAGTAGAATTTCTAATTAGGTTTCAGTTTGAAGCCATTCATTATTTCATCTCTCTTTTTCAATTGCTCCCTTTCATATTTTGTTACCTTGCACTTTCCTAATGCGGACTAGCATTAGCCTTGTGGTTTCAGCCAGCACGGAGCACTGAACAGATGTTTTCTTTGAGCTGTGCTCAGTCATATCTAGGTCCTTTCCCGCAGTAATTACAGTTAATTTTAGGAATCCTCGGTGAATATTAATAGTGGAAATTGTTCCATCAAATATACATAACAGTACACTGAATGCTCTTTGACAATGCACTGCTCCATTACGCAGATGCATTACAACATCCTGAAGTTGCATGTAATTTTCTTTATACTTAATTAGCTTGAAGGAGAGTGCCACGATGAGTGGGGAATGGACAATAGGTTCATATAAATCCCTCAAGCACATTACACCCCACACTCAGAAATGTCTCTCTTTCTAATGATCCCCTCTAATTTGGGGTAATTAGTACATGTTTTATCATCTAGCATGATGGGAAGGAGCTAATTTCCTTAAAAATAGTAAAAATTTTACCTCACCCGCTCCACTCAGTTTCTCCTGTTTGACCCTGCAGTAAAAACACAGATCTGTTCTTCACCAAAACACTGCCTGTAACTATGTCACTGACTGTCATCATCACAAATTTAGCCTGTGACTTCATCCCTGGGCCAGACAGGGGAGGGAAATGGACAGCAAAGGAGAATGGCCTTGATTAAGTACAAATCACCAGAGCAATTAGGGAATGTGACCAGAATGTAAAAAGCACAGGGAGTCATCTCTCAGCCCAGTGGATGCACAGATTTTTTTTCCTAAAGCCTGTTTTTTGATGTTTCCTGCCTTCTTCATTCCTACTCTAATTGATGAAAGTTGGCTAGGCATAAAGAAGAGTTACAGAGGCAAATAGACTGGTCTTTGTAGAAAGACATGGCAGCTGTAGCTCTGCATACCTTGTTGGAGGGTAGAGAGACAATTCTCCAAGGTATCTGATGCTCACAGAATGCAATAAGACAACACCTCCCTCTCTGTCCTTACTTGAGCAAGCAACTCTAACTTACAGGTGTCTCTCTTTATTGGCTGATTTGTTGAAAGAAATCCTTTTCTTGATTCAGTTGGCTTCAGTTACCAGATCAGGCTCTCAATGAGATGTAAGAATTTCTTGTAGTAATATAGAAATTTGCCCTATAAAGCTGGAATCATAATGTACAACAATTAGCCCTCCAGGTAACTCCTTGCAGACCACGCAGTCACTCATGAAGCAAAACTGACTTCTGCACAGTCTTATGGAAACAGGACACATAGTTAGTATGATAAAATTAGACTAATGGTGTTTCAGATGAAACAAAAGACTGACTGCAAAGGATGACAGAGATATTGAGAAATTATGTGGTGTAGGAGTGTCTGCGAAACATATCCAGACAGACCATCTTACTGTCGTCTGTTGTCATGTTTTTCAAGGTCTGCGTCCTAGTAGTTAACCACAGAAATTGTCCTAACAATACAATCCCTGATGCTGTCATTCCCCAGAGCTAGGCACACTACGTGACTGCAAGCTAAGGAATCAGCCAATCTTAGGTCCAATGTCTTCTGCCACCTAAGTGCAATCGAGCGTGTTGTCAAGTGATAGGAGCAACCTTATGTACTGGGAGACATGACAGGTGCTTTGAAGTTGTAACAGAACTGACTGTGCTCATCACGTGTCATAGAATGGTCACATTCAGCTCATGGCCCAGATAAAAGCCCTGTCACATGGATGGACATACATCCATGTGGAACCAAACTGAAGGTACCTTATTAGGATGTTATCACTTGACAGGAGATACCATATTTTTGATATTTATGAACGTATGTCATCTGACAGTGGAGAGCTATTGCATGCATCAATTTGGGTAAAGTTTGGGGTACAATATGTATCAAAACATTATTTATTTTTGTGAAAAATTTAACTAGTGTTAACCATAGTCCTTGTTAAATGATCTAAGCATACAAGGATGCTTTTGCAATCATGCTTATGTCAAAAGAGATAAGAAATGAACTCAGTAACCCACTGATGTTAAGCTCTGTACTTAACACATGGTACATGGCTGCTTTCAACTTGTGTGCATTTTGTTACGGATTTGCTTTCTCATATCAATAACGATCCCTTAACACCTTTAATCTAAGAGTCCCAAAGCAACTGACAAGTATAAATTACCAAATTACCAAGGCTTTACACCCAGAAGGGGAAGGTAAGTGCTGCCTACTTCTAACTAAGGCATAAAATGGCAAAAGCAGGTTACATGACTTGTCCTGGGTCAGGCAGTGAGTCAAAATGGAAGTTCAAAAGTGGTACCCACAAGTTATCCTTCTTGTTCTTCTGCTGAATATAAACAAGAACAGGCAGCAGAGGAGTTGTCTGAACAATGTTTGCTGCAGTTGGTGGTGAGTCCCATGGCCCCTTATCTCTGTGCACAGTGCCCTCAAGAGCTGAACCACAAGTACTCACATCCCATATGGTCAGGTGCTAAGAACATCCCAGGCAAGTTCTGCAGGTACTGTTGGGAGGATTACTCTGTGCTGATGAATGCAGAGAATGCTTTTAAACAGTGTGTGGTTTCAATATAAGAGAGGAATGGGCAGTGTTGCATTCCTTTTTCTGCATTTCCAGCCACTTCTGTAGGAGATTTTCTTTGTTGCCACAGTGGTTCCTTTCAGATAGGCAGAGGTGATAGCATTTCCTCAGTGATACCCTGCACAAGTAACAAAAACTTTAACAACTAGAATAATATATCAGTGTTTCTTGATTTCCTCTTACACTGCTGAAATTGCAAATTCATTGCTATGAAATGTGAATAAATCATACGGTTTCCATTTCACAACTGATTAAACCAAAGCTAAGAAAGTGCGCTTGTAGCAGAACTAAGAACACAAAATCCTTCACTGACACTGGATGGCCTTCCTTTAGTGGCTACAGGGAGGTTTTATATATGCATACGATAAAACATTGAAATACTCTTCACAACCACCCAGAAAATGTTTGTGACTGTGCCACGTCCCTACATTGTGATTTATAAATGAATCTGCTCAGACATTACTCTGGAGACTGACACTGAAGTCACTGCATAAAAAGCAGCACAATAAAGATCATTATCATAATTACAAACCTAGCCAGAACTATTACTAAAGCCAGAGCCATGGCTGAAATCAGTGATGGCTCCATGATTCACAAGTTCTTGCTCTAAGCTATTGTGTTTTATTTCACAGCTGTGGAAGGTTAGAGATGTATGTATGGCCAGTTACCATAACCAGATGATAGCAACCTATTCATATAATGATGCATTGATTACTTTAGTTTAATGACTCCGTCAGACTTCTGGCATAAATTTTGGCTATGTTAAAACATCTTTCATTTATCACTTTTATTCTCATCATAAGTGGAGATTGTGCATGCCCCATATACACATCAGGCAGTGGCTGCCCTCCTCCTGCTGCCAAATGTGGACTGGGAATAGGTCTTCCACTCCGTGTCATCCCAAAATAAATTCTGCCTAAGTCAGCCATAAATTGGTAGATGATTTCTGTGGCACTCTGGCTCCATGTTGCTCACCCTACACTGATACAGTGTAGGGCACAGTGCCACAACCCAGCTGCTAAGATATGAATAAGCTACCAGGAGTAATTTACAGAGAAATTTAAATACTGCTGACGTAGAAGAAATAAAATCACTGCACTGAATGATGCTGGCAGGCTTGAAGCCAAAATCACATTTGCTTTTTTTCTACTTTGACATCGGGTGTAATTGGGTTACAGATACAACTTTGAAATAATCTTTTTTTTTTTTTTTTTTCCTCCTTTATTTTCAAGGCAAAGAACTCAAAAACATTCATAACAGCGTCTAGTAGAGTGTGAACAACACTAACTGTTCATCAAGGATCAACTAGCTTCTGGACATTTAAATAGGTGACGATCATCTAGAATGAGTATCCTAGTATGAACTTTTTTCCTTTTTACTTTGGATAAAGTAATATTTCAATTTTTTTTCAATTTCAATTTTTTTGGATAAAGTAATATCTCAAGTTTTGCGAGAGAAAGAGGTGGACTGAAAACATTAATTCCAAGCTTCTGTGCACACCTGGGCCTTAAGTCTTCCCCCTCTTTACATGAGATTGTACAATCCAGCACAAATGAAAAGACCAGTATTGAATGGCGTAGTGGGCTAGCCCTGGTTAAGGGCCAGGCTCCCACCCACTGGGTGTCTCACTCCTCTTCCCCAGCAGTGCAGGGGAAGAAAACAGGGTAGACAAGGCCGTGGGTCGAGATGAAGATATCACTTACTAGCTACCATCATGGGCAAAACAGAGAGAACTTGGGGAAAATTAAGTTAATTTCCAATTTGCATTTCCAAAAATGCAATCAGCGAAATACAAAGTTAAACATTAAAATAACACCTTTGCCCACCCTCCCTTTCCCATGCCCAACATCTGCCGAGCAGTGCATGAACATGGGATGGGGGCTGCGCTCAGCCCACCCCAGCCCCTCTGCTCCGCCCCTTCCCCCTCACACGCTGCCCTGCTCCAGCGGGGCCCTGCCCCGGGCTGCAGCCCCTCAGGAGCACCCTGCTCCCGCGGGGCTCCCCACGGCCGCAGCTCCCTCAGGAAATGTCCCCTGCTGCGGCGTGGGCCCTCCCCGGGCTGCAGGGTGGAGATCTGCTCCGGGGGGGCTCTGCGGGGCTGCGGGGGAATGAATCCCTGCTGCGGGCCTGGAGCCCCTCCTGCCCTCCTCCTCCTCCTCGGGCCTGGGGCCCCGCTGCTGCTGCTGCTCCCTGGCTCGGGGCCTCCTCCTCGGCCTGTGCCCGCTGGGCCCGTGCTGGCTGGAACAGGCCACAGTGGCCCTGCAGCTTCCAAACATCAGCGGGGCATGGGCACCCCATACAAATGGTCATGTACTTCTTTGTTTCACCTGACTGGAAGTGCCCAGAAATTGCCTGCAGTCCTTCTAGCTGTTACATGAGTATCTGTGTTTGGCTTGTATGTCACCATTCATAGATTAATTTTGCAACTCAGCAACAGTGCTAGAGTAGCTTTCATAATGGATTGGGATCACCATCTACTTTGAAAACCTGGTTATTCGTGTTATTCGTGTTATATGTGTCATGTAGAACATTCTAGTAAGGATCCTCAGTAAGATGTATTGTGTTGTCCCTGTCATGCTGCAGTCCTGGAGAGCTGAACGCTCCCTGGGGTAAGCAGGAGTGCCTCAGATAGCTGGAACAGGAAATAGAAGTTAGACTGAGAAGCAAATTTCTGCATTTAAAAGCCCTTGGCCTTTGCAGTTTTAGGGGGTGGCTTGGAATGGATTTGGAGCACATTCACAAATGTATTTTGGGTTGTCTGGTTTGGGGACTCTTGGCTTTGCCAAGCATCATGTATCACCATGCTCTGTCTGAAGGAACCAAGTCAGATTCAGCTGTATCATCTCTTGGAGCCAGTCCATCATGGCAAGTGACAATTTCAGTGGATTTCACTTTGACATGTACTTGGCTCCTGCTGTCTTACCATTAAAACACTTCTGGTGCTTCCCAGAGAGAAACACAGGGCATTGAAAATGCATTTAGATCACCTGTCTAAGCCCTAAAATTTTGTTATCAAGGAATGAATTCCTGTCATAAGGGGACACAACTGATTTCTTCAAGCTTATGTTGTGCCCTTGGTCCTCCTGTCTGACAGACCGAGCTGCTCATCCTGGGTTGCCTGGTAGCGCTTCTGATAATCAGCCTTGGAAGCACTTGCAAAAGGTGTTGAATTCCTACCTTACCCTGCACGGCCATTATTTATTAATGAATTAGGCCTTCACTGACTATATATTCTTGGGTTTAACTTGAAATGAGATATATGGCCATACTGCCTGTACATCTAGTAGCTGAAAGTCAATAAAATACTGTAACCAAAGAGGGAAAGGAGTTGCACACTATAAGGTCTGGATTTCAGTCCACCCAAGACTGCAGACAGTGTATCTTTCCCGATAACATCACAGCAACGATTACCCCAAGAAAACTAGTAGGTGAGGGCAGACTTCATCTTTTTATGTGTTTAATACCTAAGAGCTAGAAAGCTGTATTTAAAAATGAAGGGTAAATAAATATTTAAATTAGAGCAAGAAGAATTCATTTTTATGCTTTGAATGTGGTAGAACTGTTTTGTTAAGGTGAGAAAAGAGTTGCTATGAGAGACATCCTGGCTTTTATATATATATATATATATATATACACACTCAGTAAAAATGTTTATTATTTTCTAGGACAAACTTTGTACTTCTTTGTAGTGTAAAGTACAGTGTGTCCTCAGGCTGGAAAGGAGGAAGCAGCAAGATGGAAAAAAAAAAAAAACAAAACCAGTGGGCAGTTACAAGATAAATTTCAAAATCTTTTGTCATTGGAAAAAACTTAGAGGCGAAAAGCACTAAATCGCCTTTTGTGTATATCCCAAGAGAATGTTTTCTCCTTTGGCGTATTGAATCTGTGTGTTTGCTCATGTATTAAAATTACAGCCGGACCTGCAGTGTAAAGATAACATAAAATGAATCCTGAATACCAGATATAGGTTTACAGCCTGGGATGCTCTCTGGAGCTGTCATTAGTATTGGGTTGTGGTAGTGATGGGATGCAATGTTTTGTGCTCTGCAGCTTCTGGACAAAGCCACAGCTAAACGGATTTAGAGAAGCTGACCAACGTAAGCTAGGGTAGTACTGGAGAAAGGAAGATAGAAACGGTGCGGAGGGACAAGTTTAAAATTGTGGGTTAAGATCCCCTTGCAAAGTCAATCCTGCCTTGTGTCAAAAGCAGTGCCTAGGGACTGGGACTGATAAGGACTTCGCAACCAAACCAGCCAGGCTCTAATGGAGGATGAGGGGGACCAAGTCACAGATTTGAGACAGAAAGTATTCTCATTCCTCCACCAAGGACACAGCTGCCACCATACACCAGATGAAGTTGCTGTACCTCTGTATTCGTAGTGTCAGAATGACCAACTTACTTCAGTAGGATGGAGAGCGGTAAAACTCGAAACAGGATGGGGTGGCATCCAAAGGTGGCTCTCTTTAATGTGGTTCTGGATAACATCATGGTAACATATCTATGTCGTTATGATGAAATTACCTGTAGATTTCTGCCAGTATCCCTCTTTAGATACCCACATCAGCCCTGCTGAGGAGAACTGTGCCTGGTCTGAGGTGCCATATTGTGCGTACCAGAAACATTTTTTGCCCCATTCCACAGGATGATTGCACTCCAGAGGTGGGACAGGTGTGCCATCAGCAACTCTGGACATCAAGAGGGCCTGTGCTGGCAAACAGCACTTGGGCTGTGCGGTACTGGGGAAGGGAACAGGGAGAGGAGTCCTAGCTGTCACCATGGGTATACCTCGTCCTTATACTGTTATCCACCGGCTCTTTTATTGCAAGGTTTCATTTGTGATTAGTGATTTATTACCAGCACAATTAGAAAATTCAGCATAGTTGTTGGTTGTGAGATAACATTCTTCTTCTACTCAATTCTTCCTTTTGGCTATGAGGTTTTGCCTCAGACATTGAGGTGATAAGCGCTGGAAAGCAAGGGGAGGTTTTAATTTAGGCTGTATAAAGAGACGTTACTATGTGAAAGCACCTGTGTTTGGTATCGATAGGATAGAACAAGGTAATTCATATTCCAAGACTGTAACCTAGCTTCAGATTAAATAATACGTCCTGCAAAGGAAATTACTAAACTAGTGTGTGTTAATAACACTGAAGACGTATCTAATTTTTTTTTTTTTTTTTTTTGGTGTTTTTTGTATTTGAGCACTAGCTTCAGGACTATCTTGCAAGCTATTACACCTTCTTTGATTAAAGCTTTGTCAGCATACAGGTTCCTCGAATTTCCAGGAGATACTGGTCCTGTAGCCTGTGTAAATTTGTATTTCCTGAAGTCTGTCTTTTAGCTGAACTCCAGATTTGTGCTGCATGCTGATGTTACTTGTATAACTCAGCAGCATTAGGTATGGTCTGACATTACCTCGGAGAGTTATGAAGACATCAGAATGAATTTCTTGTGTTATTATTAGCCCATTTCCAATAGAAACTTCCTGACAGAAATGTTCAGGAAACATTGCTGCTGTTTTGGGTCCTGCCTTTGTGGAGTGTCTCAGAATTATGGAAATCACAGGTGCACTGTGAGACTGTTGACAAACTGTTCACGTGGTTACATTGCAGCTGTCTGCAAAATTAAATTACTGGGACCTAGTGCTTTAAGAATGCTTAAAGACAGGTTCAAACTGATAACGGAAAGACAAAAACATCATTATAAGTGATGTGATTAGAGTTAAACAGATTCTTTGAGTTATCTTGAATTGTGTCACCATTATGATGCCCATGAGGCAGAAAAGTAACTGTAAGGCTTTTAGGATGTATTTAGCATTTTTCCTCACAATTTCAGTTCCTCCTTTTGTGGGTTTGTTTTTTTTTATTTGTCATCTGTGGGTAAACTTGATAATGGTGGGCAAGTTAACCTGTCTCACATTTTCCACAGTCTGTGGAAAGCAGTAGAACATGCAGCATACAGAGGTTGGGCAGGACTTCATCAAAGATAGGGTTTAAAATGCTTTGTATATGAACATGCAGAATAAGAGCAATTGTTTAATGTTTGCACCAAGCGATGTACAAATCAGTGGTTTGTTCTGCATGTAGACTAGTCTGTTGATCATCTATCACTTCTATATTGTTCTTTCTTCTGTCGTTACACGCGAGGCTGCAGAGATTTTACCCAACTTAGATTATCTTCTCACCACAAAACTGTGCATTAAATTTAATATGACTGCAGAGAGATGTGGTAACAGAGATGCCTGCCACATTCTGGCTTTAAGGAGTTTTCAGGTCCCCTTAGCAACCGGTTTCCCATGTGCAACAAAGTGTTTTTAATGAGTGATAATCATCAGACATTGATGCCCGGGCTGGAGAGCTAGCATTAATGCCTTCTTCATACTGCAGCTGTTAATTCAGAGTTTTGTTTGCATTATGTAATTAGATCAAACAATCCACTTGCATACTTCTCTTTAACATTTCCTTGAAGGTGAATGGAAGGATTTTCTTCAGAAATCTTTTTTTTTTTTTTTTTTTTTTCCATCAGAATAGTTCAGCGTTAAAAACAGTTTCAAATCAGTGCTGATAGGAAACTAATCCATGAGTTTGCTGTGGTGTGCCATCCCACAACCCTATGAAATGATCCCCTTTTTTCTTATTTATTGAATCACTGCATTCTAAATGAAAATAAAGCCTTTTCCAATCATGAGTGGCCAGTGGCCTCATTTATCCTTAAGCTAAGGCAAAGACCACTATTCTATAGCCAATTAATTTGATCCAGAGTCTCATTTAGCCAAAATCATTCATAAGCCTCCCATTTTCCTGTCAATTAGCTTCCTCTAGTTTAAGGTAAAACATTCTGCCTATTCTTTAAATGTCAATTGCTTCCTAGAACAACAACTGCAATATTTCAGTGTTTTATGTTTTGTTTTGTTTTTAAGAAATAATTAATGATATCAGAGCAGTGAGAGAGGGGTACAATTTCCTCTTCTCCTACCAAGGGGCAATGAAGATTCTGACGTTTTTGACCATGTCTTTGGAATAGTTTGGTACTTTTGCCTTGTTAAGACAGTATGCTTGAAAGTCTGCTCATCACTGGCTGAGTGGGAAAAGGAATCTCGTCGTTCATGATGGTTGATAACTGCTTTGCCAGATCAAAATGAAGAATAACCTTTCACCACCAGTTATAGCACAGCCATCATCCTTCCTTCCTTTTCGGAGAGTACCAATAAGATTACAGTGAGTTTGCACATGACAAACCAAAAATAACCCCAGCAGTCTGTTAAAATTTAACTCCTCCGAAAGGATAACACCCTAACAAGCTCTGCAGCCTCGTGCAGTTCAGCTGATCAATGGGAGGTGAATTATGTGCTTTTATTGTGAAAAATCTCAATCAGAAAATAATTGTGGTGTGAACAGGGAATGATATAAGGTATTGTAATATCTAGTACAGATTGAATGGTTAAAGTCTTTGTAGGTTTGAAGCCCCAGGCCTTCATAACTGCCACGGTAAAATTCAAAACTAATTCTTTTTCCTAATACAACCTTAGCTAAATCCTGTCTGCTTCCAAGCCTTTTATTGCTCCAGCAGGTATCTCCTGTTCTGTACGTATCTGTCTGTTGGAAAGCACATGAAACTACAGTGTTAGCTAAAGGGCATCTTAATTTGAAATCTGTATTCCAAACTATTACAATACGAAGGGTTTCTTTGCAGTTGTAAGATCTCTCTTTAAATTGCTCTTTATGACTTACTTATTCACCAGAGAAATGGGTATTCAGAACTGATGGCGTAAAAATTCTTGTGCTGACAGCAGATAGACTGTGGGATTAAAAAAAAAAAAAAAAGAGAGAGAGAGAGAAAATGTTGAAGAAAAATAAGCAGCAGCTTTGAACACCTGGAGTTCAGTGCATAGCAATAGTGTATTTGTGGCCATATACCCCAAAGAGGGGATGCACCAGGCATCAGATATGCGTAGGTCATTGAAGCAAGAAGCTTTTTACATGAAAGTGGCTGTGGGCTTTTCTGTGTGACTATCACCATTTCTCTGTGCCCGCTGTCTTTCATCACAGACCTGTTTCTTTTCTTCCTCTCTTGGGCTCATGCTTTGAGCTCTGATCTTTCACTGTTAAAGTCGCTGAGAACTTTGCCAGCAATTTCTGTGAGCTTAAGATCAAGCTCTTACTTTCCTTTCATAGTCTTTCTTAAGTTTCCCAAACGTTTCTTTCTAGGCTTCATTCCCCAATGCACAGATGTCATTTCTATCTCTCTCTCTTTATTTTTATTTCTTGGCTGAGGGGTAGAAACACTTCAGAAAAGCAGTGAATAATTTGATTTGTCTTCAGTCATTTTGGGAAATCCTCTTTAGGGTAGGGGTGATGATCAAGTTAATTCAATTTTCCAGCTCTCATAAAGGTAGCAAATCAATGTCTGCAAGATGTTTAGTTACCAGAAAATAAATTCATATATTCACACATGTGGAGACTCCCATGTACAAACTTACTTGTAAGTAATTGGGTATTCATGTTAAAAATAATTAAATCATTTCTGGTTGCTCACATCTAACCATGTCAACAATCCATGCAGTTAAAGCTGCTAAATTAAACCTTCCTGGTGCTGTAGAGCTGGTATACCAAGCAGATGTATTCTGGAGTACTACCCACTGGCATGCTGTCTACTGACTAGTTGCATGTAAAGAGAGAAGAACACTCCTGTAACACTGTCTATAAAAATAGCAACCAGCATACACTCTGGCTCCAAAGTTACATTTTCTTTGAGATTTTGAGCTCAAATCAGAACTAAAACTGACAGAAAAGATGTTACAATGATTGAATATACTTTCTCAATTTAACATCTTCACAGCCCTATTTAATTTCCTGCAATATTTTTAGTTCACATTAAAAAAATATTCTCTCTATTCATCAAAAGATATTTTAATCCTGATGAAGGGGGCGAGGGGAGGGGAGAATGAAGCTACCAATGTCTGCTTCCTTTATTTAGTCCTTTACATTTGACACGTTGTGCTCCCACATCAGCTTCTTACTGATGTCCTGGGAACCAAGGAAAAATGCTGGGGTGGTGAAAGTGTAGGAAGTGTAAGAAAGTGGGGTAAGGAGACAGATGTGCATCTTTCTGTGTTGGTTTTAAAGGCGGAGCTGCTGCATTATGCTGCAGTTAAAACCACTAGGATCAGGTTCCTGACTCTGAAGGTAGGGTCCCCTATTTCACTGGAAAAGACTACAAAGACCAACGACTTCAGTCACGAGCAATTATAGAAAATAAGGTGTGCACTGTACAACAACAAAGCAACAACAAAGGCCTGATGCTTTTTTTTTTTTCTTTTTTCTTTTTTTTTTGTCTATATTGTTGACCAGGCGTCTCAACTATAAAGTACATGAGGAAGAATGAGACCTTTATCAATTTTTGCTATAGCAAAAGAATTCCTAGATAAGCCTAACAAATAGACAATGCCTTATGTTGCAGGGTAAAGAAAAGTAAACATCCAGGCCTAAGCCAACACTCACTGCTAGTGTGATGTGGAAGAGATATTCCTTCCTGACACCAGCTCTGGCGCTTGGGTTAACTCAGCTCCTGTGGGAGCTGTCCGTGGGCTGCGGCCTCCTTCAGGCCACCTCCGGCTGCACCGTGGGCTCCTCCATGGCTGCGCGTGGAGATCTGCTCCATGTGGTGCCCATGGGCTGCAGGGTGCGGCATGGCATGCTCCACCACGGGCCTCTCCTGGGCTTCAGGGAGCTGCTGGAGTGCCACAAGCTTGGGTTTTGCCATTCCTCCTGGTCGGTGAGGTTTTATCTGTCGTATATTATGCGATGGTCCTCAAGTGGACGTTTACATTCCTCTGCCAACAAACTGTATCAACCTTAGTTTCATCCACACTGGAAGATCCTTCAGGCATCTAAAGCCCACCAGCTATTACCTGCTCTTCCTTCATTTTGGATTTTTATCATCCAGCAAGAAAACTGATGTATGGCATGGAGGAGACTGAGTGGCATCTTGGAGACAGTGTGTACTAACAGGAGAGGACAGGCAGAATCATACACGCTATAGTGATGCATGATGATTGTAGAGTGTCATTAAGATACAAGAACTGGGTCACTCCCAAAAGAATTTAGGTTGTATGGATTTTAGGTGTGCAAATCATAGAAAATATGTATCTCCTCAACTTGTTTCTAGCTGGAAGTGGAGAATAAAGGAAACTCGTGCATGGAAAAAATGTCTAACACAATGCACTGATCTCTAATCAATTAAGACTATTCGTTGAAGGAATTGTTAGTGTGAACCCAATTTCTTTAGCTTGCTGTACTGTGAAAGCAAGTAGAGAGCAGCCAGTAACCCCTGAATTCAGCCTGGTTTTAGTTGTTGCTTCTTCTTCCTTCTTTTGTCATCTACCTCATGAAGTTTAGGTCTGTGAGACATCAACTGACTAATGGAAATTGCTACTAAATCAGCTTATGAAGTCATTGCTGGACCTGATGCCTGTAATACAAAGCTTACTTTTGGGACAGGCTTTGGATAATGGAAAGCTTAATGCAGTAGTAAGGGATGAATGAACATACATGTGCTCTGTTGACTAGGGAACTAATAAAAGCTGTGCTGGAAATACCAAATGGATACTTTCAGGAACTGAGGAAGAATGTATATGTGACAGTATCCTCCAGCATAAAAACTTCCACATCCTAAAAAGTGGCAGAAAACATAAAGCTGATATTGTGAAGTTAAGCACTGGAGCAAGGCAGAATGACGCAACTGAATGTACAGGGTTATTGCTGCATTATTAACTTCAGTTGTCCAGATCCAAGGGAAAGGCTGCTCCTGCTTTCGTGCACAGGGTGGTACAAACATAGCAGGAGCCTTGTCTTCTGTAAGGACAATGATTTGAAATTCCTGTCCAAAAAAAAAAAAAAAAAAAAAAAAAAAGTCTTAGTTTTGAAAGATTTACTGTGCTTTTGTATCTTTCTGACCTTCTGTGAAGGAAAGAACACAGACATCTGTGCAGGAGGAAGGTGACACCACAAGTTCCCTCAAGAGTCTAAATATTTCTTAGGCTTCCCCATAACTTCAATAATGGTGCATGAAGAACTTAATTACATGCTTTCCGTTATGAGCATGTTGAATCATTTGTGTTATTTGTGAAAAACAATATCCAGCCGCATTACAGCTGTTTAACATACACTTCAAGTGGGCACCTTGAGATACATCTAATAACCTTACAAGCAAGCTGTGTGTAAACTCGTGCTTATTTTTAAAATGTCACGATGGCTGGAATGGTGCTAGTAATTTCATGTGAAGTATACACCAGCAAAACCTTCCAAGTTTTTTCCTTGTGAGTAATTAACTTTATCATCAGACTTACCACATCACTCTCTGAATTCAAATAACGTGCAAGCTAATTGTTACCAGGTCTCATAATCTTACTAGGTAAGGTGGGGATTGCAGTGCTTAATTTCTTCTACTTTTCTCTAATGTTACCTTCATAGAAGAAACTAAGCTTTTATTCTTTAGAAGGAATTGCTTTAATAGTTGTCTTGGCCATGGAAAAATGCTAGAATGCATGCAGCCTAAGGGGCAAAAATCAGGGACGGAGGAAAGCATTTTATGGAACATCTCGATATGAGTTTTGACTCGGTTTGGCAAACATTTGAGTGTCGAATGTGTTATGTGTGGTTATATTGGTAAGGTAGAGCATGAAAATGAAACCTTTTTTTTTTTTTTTTTTTCCTGCTGTTAAAGGTCATATTTAGACATTTGTGCCCTGGGACCCAATGGAAAGCTTTCGTCCCTTTTATCCTTTTTTATCATTCCCAGCATTGCGATAGAATGCTAGGTTTGATTCATGGCGTGTTATCTGACATTGTGAGTGAGATTCATCTGACCTAGTCACCTTGGGCTCTTTTTCCAGATGGAGAAGTAGACACTTCTAATACGTAGGTCATCTCATTCTAAAGTAGATACCTAAAATAGAGCAGATGAATCATGCTTTTACGGTCTCTAGTTTTCCCCACTGCTTTAAAGGGAGCCAGACACACTGAGACTGCACTGGCAATGCCTGCAGTAAGTCAAGGTGAATCCTAGCCCGTGCTTCACATGCATCTGGCCTGATTTTTATTGAATCAAAATGCAGGCAAAAATCTTGCATGGCAAAATGGTAAGACTGAGCTCTCACACTCATTGAAGCCAATGAAAATTCTTGCATTGCTTTAAAGGCAATTTGTCCCCAGATGAATATTGTCCAACTTACTCCTAAACCTTCATTTCCTGTTTAAATAAACTGTGGACTGCTCTGATTATAGACCAGACTTCTGAGGCTCTGTAGAACTATTGCTGCTGGTAAGCAATATATCCATTTATATTTAGAGCTTTCAGAGATTGTCTGATTCATTTGGTATATCTTTCACCCAGGAAAGAGTTACTGCCTAGTAACTCTTTCTGATGGTATATTTAATCACATGGCAAGTGTGTGACCCCATCCCTGGGATGTCCTGGTGAAGGGAGTAAAATCTGACTTTCTACACCCTTTTGAAGTCTATGTCAACCATCACCATTTTCTGAAAGGTCAGTAAAAAAGCTCTGACCTGACATTCATCCCTCTGCAGCATTCTTAGTCTTACTGTAACAATTGTTTAGCCTCAGCAAAAGGGAAAAGCTCTGTATGTCTGATGCGAACCCTCTTTGTTGTTCCAGTATTCGGGACTGGCAGAGGCATTGCAAGCTGTGAGCATAGCATCAGTGTTGTTGCTTTCTGCTCCAGGCTTTATTCTTTTATTCACCTACACAAGATAAGATTATACTCATGATTAAGAAATTAAGTTCAGGCATCCAGATATTTGTGTGCATACATGTGCGTTAAGTATCTACAATCCTAATAAAGATAAACAGTTGTCAATGGAGCTCAGAAAGCAGTTCAGCTCATGGAATGAGCCTTATTGGCCTCTGGTGGTCAGATCATTTTCTACCTGAAAATGGAGTTATCTATCCAGTCTTAACACATTCATTGTAACATTGAAATTCCAACCCCTCTCTGCACTGATCCCACAGCAGAAGGAGGTGGGAAAGCTCAAATTAGAAACAGGAATTTCTATTCCCATGGATGTTGGGTAAGAATAGGAAAGTTATGTCAAGGCTGTGTCCCACAGTGCCCAATAATCTCTGTTGTAGAGGACCTTCCTTCAGTCAAACCAGCTGTTCCGTTTAGGATAGAACTGGAGATTCATCTTTTTTGAGGATATAAACATTGTGAGTCTCAATAGAGCTGCTTAGTGCAGACTTAACTGCTAGATTGCATTCTGCATGCAGAATCTCTCATTACTGAAGATTGGGTTTTATTTTTCTGAAAGTACTTACATATGCTGAATTCTGTTGTGTTTCACATGACTTGACTAAATAGCACTCTTTCTTCAGAGAAAAACAAATCAGTATGTTCTCTTCCATATTGCCATTTTTTTTCCTAAAGGTTTGATAGGTTTATCTTTATTTGGAGCTGTCAGGTTAAATGGGGATAATGTAATCTGAGATACTAACAAGTCAGTTGAGCAAAGGGGTCATCATACATTATATTTAACAACATTGTTACTGATGCTGGTGAAACACTTCAGGCATAAAATTGGGCAGGTCTGGAAAAGGCTGATAACCTCCTCCAAAGACTTCAACTTCAGACTTCAAATGAAATATCACATGCTTGCAGATGATCATCCTGAATTTTGAATGCTGATTAATTGCTTATGGTAATTCAAAGCAGCAGAAATAGTTTAAAACAGCATCAAATTTACATAGGTACAAATACCATGTGCTGTTGTTTGGTTGTGTAAATCAGAGTTCTGACGATACAATGACCTCTACAGCGCTTATCCAAAGTTCACCTTCAGGGAGAACGTGATTCGTTTGCCATGCTAAAGCAACTCATAATTTAATAATGAACGTGAACTGGAGGTGAACATGGAGGACATATAACTCATCAATTCTCTGTGCCTCAGCCGTTCCTGTGTTGACCTTGGTGGCTGTGTTAACACCATTGGTTTTCAAGCTGCTGGGAGCTGCATGCACTTCAATGCTCTTTCCCATGCAAGCACATATCCTATAGAAATTCCACATGGCATAGCCTCTGTAGGCCGTTTTACTGAATCACTTTAAAGGTATTGACATACGTTACTGACATACTCTCATCACTTGAAAGATGAGACATTGAAATACCACCATTATAATGCAATTTGCCCCTAAGCAATTGAACATCCCCCTCACATTTCTATCCAGTCCACATATCTTCTCGTGTGTTAAACCATCAAGACAGCGGCTGACATTTTAGGGTTGAATCCAGTTCCTGTCCCTGTTGTCTCTTCCCAATAAACAGCTAAAAAAAAAAAATCTTTTCAATGTTCGTATAGAACTAGGAGAATGTATTTTGAAATGAAGGTGGACATTAAAGCTATGCAACCTGTGGTGGCATTTTGGTTGGTGTACAGCTGAGTTACAGGGAGTAGTTTCATTTCTTCACAGTGAGAAAGGGTGTGGCAGAGAGCATTTGGCCTGCTGGGGTTCATGTGATTAGAAGATCGTGCTGCTCATGTCGACATCCAAAGTGAGTTTTTCATCCACACAGCATTGTTCAGTGCCAGGATGCTGGTCTTCAGTACTGTCCCGATACTCTCAGTGGCTATAAAGGGTCCTCCAAAAAAGGAAGAACCCTAGGGCTTCAATCATGTGCACCTAGTGCACTAAGAGACACTATAGGGGATCTGCAGTATGCATATAGGCTTGGCAAGTATGGAACAGAACCTATTGGACACCCTGTGGCACTGCACAAGGATGCCTGTGGTTAGCTGATAAAAGTCCATCCCTTGGGTGGGACTCTGAATGAGATAAGACACCTACACTGAAATATTTTAAAATGGCTATTTTTGTGTGGCATCTGAAAAATAGAAAGTGTTTGAGGCATCTGCAGTTCTTTTGTAGAAAAAGGCATTGAAGAATATCCTACTTTGTGGCCTTCCTGTGGCCTCCAGCTAATGCCATGTATGGAGACTGGCAGTGGACCAGTTATGGAGCCTTGTTGCCTGACAGATCATCAGTGCCAAAGTATGGCATGCTTGTCTGCGGAGCATGAAGGAAAACGGAGGAGTCTGAGATAAAAAAAGGCTTATATGGACAGTGCCAAGACAAACTGGAATCAAA
This sequence comes from Alectura lathami, assembly GCA_013399715.1. Lineage (NCBI taxonomy): Eukaryota > Metazoa > Chordata > Aves > Galliformes > Megapodiidae > Alectura > Alectura lathami. The sequence goes on from VXAV01001330.1 coordinate 22,699, forward strand.
ATTGGTCTTGATTTGTAGTGAAGTTTGGTTATGATTCTTATTTTTTCTGTGTTAATGTGTGTATCCCAAGTAAACATTCTTCCACAGGACCACTGTTGGATCCACAGCTGCTGTAACTTGAGTTTAGCCCTTTTATCTTTTAGCACACATCCTTTCTTCTTTCTCTTTTCTCCCTCTGAATAAAGTGAGAACAGCTCATCTGCTAGCTCATCTGCTTCATATTCCACAACTTAATAAATCCTTTCCCAACTGATTGATAAGGACTTATTTTGCATTACCACTGATTTGTGAACGGAGCATAGGCTACAGGCAAGATAAGGAAAGCTTATGTGCAGTGCTATCACACAGAATAAGATGCAGAGTTGTCTCTGCATTTTTCACTTATATAAAAATTAGAAAAAGTTCAAAAAGTCCTCCTGGATTAAAAACAACAAACAAAACAAGTAAACAAACCCACCACAACACAGCAACAACATTAAACATACTGGAAAATTCACTGAAATTTTAACTGGTTCTGGAGTGTATTGGAAAGGTTCTTGTGGGATGCAGGTCATATGCAGCCATGCATCTTTTTCATACTTAATTGCAAATCTTTAACCATGCAAAAATGTCCCATGGATGTTCCATTTCCCAATGGAAATGCCAGCATGCATCTTTTCTTCTGAATGTCCTTCTCCATGAGGTCACTGCATAAAGTGCTCGTGTTCACACATAGAGATGAGCGTGTGGTGGAGGTTGATATGGCAGGCAAAGGGACGTTCAGATTAGGAATTGCTTTTCACTTAGTGATCCCACCTAACTGAAAGTGTTAGATTAGGTTGGAAGCATTGGCTTTGTTTTAAAAAAGTATGTACTTCTGCAAAGTATTTTCCAAAATGGAAAAAAAAAAGTCAGAGCTCCAAAATGGGTCAGAGTAGAGGGTAAACAGTAAAAGATTCTCGTTTCAGCCCACTCTAAGAATCTGGCCAGCTACCAAATCAAAGTTATCACTCCCCTATCTAGAAAACTTGTATTAGAGACTACAGAGGCCATGCAGGATGGTGATGTATTCCTGATGTTAGAAATTCACTCCCAGCTGTGTTGCCTGTGGAGAAGATAATGTATTTGACATGAGTGCCTATCAGAAAAGGGAATTTGGTCAGGTAGAAGAGAATGGGTAGGTTGTTTGACTGTTCTTTTTGTTTTGTCCTCTACAGTCTTGATTTTCAGTTATAACAAATGGGAAAGCAACACATCACATCACAACAGTGTGTGCAATCAAGGCAAATGACAGGATAGTGGGCTCTAAAGTTTCTCCACTGTTACATTGTTTGGTCCTCACTAAAAATTCACTAGGAGAGTATAACACATTCCTCTCTCCCTTTCTAATAAATGGGAAGAATTTGTGGTGATACAAGTGCATGTCTGTGTGAGAAATGCTAATTCTTGGATATCCCAGAGAATTTGTTGCTTTTGGAATTGGACTCCATGATCTTTCATCTCTCTGGACACAAGAGTGATGATGGTATTGAGAAAGGCACCTTCCTGGAAATTCCATCTCAGGATATTTAACTGTTGACATGGATGATGAATGCTTATACGTTAGATTCTTTGTATACTCTAAATTCACTTTACTTTGTTACAGGGTTTGCTGAAGACTGGACACTTGACTGCTGAATTATGGCCTGACTTTCAAATGTCCTACGCTCTTATTTAATAAAATTTAGGTGAAACCAATGTGTAAATTATAAAGTTTACCTCCAAATGGTTTCACACAATTTTGTTCATATCCTTTGGAGAATGTCTTGTTTGAACCATTTCTGAAACCCATTTGATTTGCGATTACTGCAGCTGAGGCTGCTGGGTAAAGCAGTTTGGCTCTGTGGTGTTCCTGCTTTGCTGTGCTGCATGGCCCACCATGCTTCGTGGCCCGTGTGTCTCAACTCAATTAGCAGCATGCTGCTAGAGAGAGATAAGACCATGGGCAAGCATACTAGTCATGGCAGATAAAAGCCCCAAACAATAGTTCAGTCCAATGTCATTCACTTAATATGAAAACAGAACATAAAGCCACTAGCAGAACAATTCAGAATTCAGTTGCAACAGCCAGAGGCTTTTCCATCCTTACTCAAGTCACAGGGAGATAAGAGACATCTAGCTCCGTGATAGCTAATACTGTTACTGCCTTTGCTTCAGCAATCTACCCCAAGTCACTTGTGATAAGGCACCTGGGCTTCTTCTTGTGCCATGTGTATGCTAGAACCTTCAGAGCATCTTTAATATTTGTTTTTAAGGTAAGATGGAAACGGATGAAGCTTGTCTTCCAAGCTGAGAACAATCAGACAAGGGTTTCTCTGGATTTCTATTTTTCACTCTTCCATAGAAAATGTGACAGCCCATTGTTCTGAAGTGCCTGCAGCTAACCTCTACAACTACCTGAAGGGAGGTTGTAGCAAGGTGGGGGTTGGCTTCTCCCAGGAAGCGACAAGAGATAATGGCCTCAAGCCGGGCCAGGGGAGGTTCAGGTTGGATATTCGGAAAAACTTCTCTGAGAGGCTGGTCAGCCATTGGACCAGGCTGCCCAGGGAGGTGGTGGAGTCTCCATCCCTGGAGGTGTTCAAGAAACGTGTAGATGTGGCACTTAGGGACATGGTTTAGAGGGCATAGTGGTGATGGGTTGACAGTTGGACTAGATGATCTTAGAGTTTTTTTCCAACTTTAATGATTCTGTGATTCTATCTCCTAGAGAAGAAAATCCAGGATGATGGTGTTCATGCTGTCTGACATTGCAGACTCAAAATATTTTGTACCAGTATGCCAGGCGCTTTAAGGAAGCTGTCAGTGGTGAATTAAAAGGCCATTGAAGCAAAATGATTTTAGCAGTGGATTGGAAGAAAAAACAACAAGAGAAGGAGGCCTTAACCAGGCTCTTGGCTTGTAGGTGAAGGAAAGAAGGAACCATCTGACTTAAAAGCTGTTCTTTAGCAACTTAAATGCTTTGCTCTGAAGCACAACTTTCCTTTCCTAGATTTTGTTTTTTATAAGCTTTCTAAACTTAGGGAAACAGCAGTGAAGCCCATTCAGAATGATTCCTGCCAATACAGAACCCAAGGTCACAAAGCACTGTTTTGTCATGAGTAAGCTTTTTCCTGGCTCCATCTCCTACCAATGATGGTCCTCACTTCTGCTACGAATGGACTGGTGTCATTCTGGGCTACCACTTCATTACCTGCTGCATCTGCTAGCCTGCCATGAGGACCAGGAACCTGCTGGGGATTTCTCCTTACTTCCTAGGGTTTCCTTCAGCTTCAAGTGAGGAATCTTCCTCTCTTTCTGACATTGCAATGGAGCAAGAGTGCCATGTGGCTTGTTGAATGGCTGTACCATTGGGCCAGGAGCTCTAGCACAGAGCTGTGGACATGCATGTGTATTTGGCAGAATTTGCGGACACAGAAAGAGAAATGCAAGAGTTGCAAGAAGTAAAATATCAAATAGTGAGTGTTTCCAGTGCTGTGAAAGTTAGGAGTACATTCCTTTCTCTCTGAAGAGCTGCACTCAAATATTTGGTAATGACTTGTTTTTTTTTTTTTTTTTTTTTTTAT
>VXAV01001330.1:26300-39445 GCA_013399715.1 Alectura lathami
TTTAGTATTAAACTTACTAACTCAAGCCTCTCGTTAACAACCGTAAAATGATTGGTACAAGATACTGCAGATGTACTGTGAAAACTGAAATCTGAAATTTGGATGCAGAGAAGAAGATGGTGGGTGGGAATAAGGAGCAACTGAAAGAAGTGTGAGAAGAGATCCAATTTTAATCCTTATGGGTCAAAGCCAATAATTGAAAGAAGAAAGACTGTTCCAATATGAAGTTTGGGAAAGCTTGTGGAAACCCAATTCCCTGATTTTAAGACCATATTGTATTGGGAACTAAAAACCAAACAGTATATGAACAAAACTCTGCCATATTTTCCTAATTTAATCTTAGAGAAATCCGTTAGCATTTACCAGGTGGCAGAACAGAATGAAACTAAATTGCAAGTTCTAGGGGAAAACAAGAAAGGACCAAATGGAGCAAAACAGAAGGATCTCAGATTCAGTTGAACGAGCTGAGTGAGAGGAAATTCCAGTGGATTTGCAAGAAATGGAACTGCAGGTGTGAAAACAAATAAATGGCTATGCACTATTGCACAAGAGGTGATATCTTAGTAGAAATTGTTCAAGAAGCTCTCCTGCCCAGTGCCTGGATTTTTTGGTAAGTGGGATCCTGGATCACATGTAGATGTAATACAGAAAGTTGCAGCAAGGAATTTCAGAGAAGCCTGGTCATGTAAGAAATGGGTTGGTAAAGCTGGTAGGCTAATGCTTTCAGTAGTAAAAGCATATAAGCATTTGTAATTAATCCAAAACCAGGCTGAACATAAGGTTGGCAATCAGCTAATTTATGCAGCAAACATCCATAGAACGGAATGGAATGGAATGGAATGGAATAGAGGAATAGAATAGAACAGAACAGAATAGTTCAGTTGAAGGGGGACCTTCAAAGATCATAAAGCCCATCTGTCTGACTACTTCAGGGCTAACCAAAAGTCAAAGTATTTTTGAGGGCATTATCCCAATGACATGGGACATCAGCCACCTCTCTAGGAAGCCTGTTCCAGTGTTCAACCACCCTCACATAGGAGCTAGTCATTAGAGGATTTCCTTATCATGTAGAGAAGAAATTGTCTCTGTAGGTGCTTCTGGCCAGCTTGAGCTGTCTGCTTCAAAAACTGTAAGTCTGCTTCTGGAATTTGATTGCAGATGTCCACAATGAGTCCTACGACAAATCTCACTATAGTAGGTACAATAGAAGATCAAGACTCAAGACTCCATTAATGTAACTCCAGCTTAATTAACATATATAGTAGAAGAGAGCTATACAAAATCAAACATATTGCATGTAAATATATGCTCAAGAAAAGTCTTGCAGACAGATTGTGATGCAATGGCAAGGATCTTCACATAGGACAAAAAAATTGCCAAAATGATGGCAGATGCAAATTTTGTTTGACCTGCCTATGATGTATCTAGTCCTCATGACAGCTTCAAAAGAACTATATTTTGGAATAAATTACAGGCAAATCACAGTGATCTGCTCCTAAAATTTGAAGGAAGAGATCCTGAACAGGGTATGTGACAAGAACCTATGTATAGAAAAATATAAAAGTTCTCAGCTAGATCTGCATTATATTAGCTTCATATGGAAGCAGATAGAGAACACTTAAAGAGTGTGAAACATTAAAAGAAATCAGTATTTATCAACAAAATTATCTGTGATGTTCATCCAAGAAGCATTAGTTTCATGATCTAGCATGGTTATAAATTAATTTTTCTTTCCTGGAAAAAATATTTTTTGTTTTTGGAATACTCTTTTGAATACCCCAAAATAGTATGATTTGAAAATATGAGTGTTAAATGTGATTTCTAATGGCAAGAACATTTATTACCTAGAATAGCATATTGTGACAGTGACAAAAGAGCACTGCTGTTTGGTGGTCCATGACTTAGGCATACATCAATAACCAAGAATAATAAAATTAGGAATTTTAGGAATAATACTGCAAATAGGTATAATTTAATGATCTGTGAAAAAAAAAAAAATACGTTTAATGATAGGAAATTCAGGTCCTTATTTAGCATAGCTGAATTACAGTCTAGAGGTATGGACTGCCACCTGCTGAAATATTGTTGTTAGGAAGTCTGGCATTCCTAGGTCTGAATTTTCGTGCCTACACCTTGACTTTTATATTCTTTCTTTCTTCTGACCTTTAGTGCTGTATGTCTCTTGATTGTATCATTAGAACTGTGAGTAAATTTCAGATGCTCCCTTTCTGCCCACTGATTCGGCGGGTCACTGTTTGCCTCTCCTCTCCTTTCCTCTTCCCCTGGGATTTCAGCGCTGTGATTCACCTGTTACGATTTTACAGCCAGACTCAACCACTAGACCCACACTGCTGACTCTAAAAGATGAGATTAGACTGTACAGACTGAGCAAAAGTGAGTTCAAGTCTTTCTGATTGCTAGGCCACCATACAAAGAAAAAAAAAAAAAAAAAAAAGTGTGTATATGGTGGAGATGTACCTTTGCTGAGCGAGGGGGACTGATGAAAATGACATGAAACCTGTGAAACATCTTCTATAAAAAGAGAACTTAAGAAGACTTCTGGGCTTTGTAATCACCAAGATCCAAACGAAACAGAACAGGCTACAGGGAAAGTGGTGGGTTGCGTAGCATCAACTGAGATTAAAATTCACTAAGTGCTCTGAACATGGTCATCATTTCAGATGCTAAATGAGGACTGCTGAGATGTGATTTGATTAACTTGCAGCGGGTGTTTATCCTTCGGAATTGATGCGGTAGGAGGTTATCTGATGCTTCCAAGATGGTTGGCATTTATGTGTCCCAGCACAGGCTTTTCATCACGGTGCACCCCAGATTACTGCTGAAAGTGGCAGCAGCCTGGGCTGTGAGTTTCAGAGGACTGCAGTTCCTGCTCGACACAGCTCTCCTGTGGGCAGTTCTTACAGCTGGGGGTTCAGATCATTTTCTCTGCTGGGATTCACCCTTGAAATCACTCGTGGTGACTTGCGATCTCCAATCTCACCCTCCCACCATCTTTTCCCTTTTTTATCTTCCACAATGTGTTGTTTTTGCAGGTGGGCTCCCGCTTGAGGAGAAGGGCTTGCAGCGTGGGCTGTGCTGCACAGGGACTGAGCAAGAAGCACCCCTTGCCCATTCGAACAAATATTTTTTTGTTGTTATTTTAGTGAGCAAGGAAAAGCTTTTTCACCGCTGTGAGACTCATTTTCTTGCATGTCAAATACAGGAATGCAATCACCTGAACACTACCTGCAACGAATTTGTTTTAGGGGGAAGGAAAGTAGGAACGAGCAGGATCCATCTGGTCTGTGGAGCACCGGTACCCTCTAGCGGTAAAACTGAAGGCATATTTAGGCAGAATACTTCACTACCGAGTTAGTTTCGATCTTCCTCTTAGACAAAATCTCACATAATCTCTATATGGCACTGCTGTTGTGTTTCATGGTACTGTAAATTCCTGCCTTAAGTTTAAGTAGCCGATGATGTAATTTCCTTGGACAGTTTTCAGAGCGATTTGCCTTTCGTTAAATCATTTAAATGATACCTGTAAGCTGGTGGGTGACTGAATTTTCACATGATTTGAAGAAACAACTGTAATGGAAATCATCAGATAGCTAAAGCTCAAGCTTTTAATTGGAGAATTAGTGATGGTGCCACTGTACTGGCAAATTTGGCAAATCGTAGCTGGTTTGTCAGTTTATTGAAGGAATCGTGTTGTCTTGGTTGAGTTCTCACCATTTTGCTTATGGAGGTGCAGGAAATGTGAGTCTTGAGAAGCCAGTGAGCCACTGGATTTGTCATTGCAAGGTGGGGACAGCAAGGTATGGTGTGACAAAACCAGCTTGAGATCATGGCAAGAACGTTGCAGAGGTGCTAACTGCTGAACACCTTGATTGTAGTATAATCGTGGTTATATGTTGATGGCAAAAGCTACATTCTGGAGGCTGTTTCCTACCAAACACATAACCCTTCCTCTAGAGCATGGCTGCTGAGTGGGAGAAGGTAAAACGTAAAATCCAGAGTCAGCATGAGCAAATCCAAGTATATCTGTTTTAACCTTCCTCAAAAAGCCAGATCTGAAAATTTCCAGGTGATTGTCTTGGCATAGAAAACTTCAGTCTGAACAAGCCTCAAGGCAAGGAAAGCTACAGCAACATAATCCCTCAGGGTTTGCTGGAGGTGTTTCACAGTTGCCTGTTCCTTGCATGTAGGCACTATTTGATGCTGTTTGTAGGAAATTCCTCTGCTAAAGGCAGCGAGAGCTATCTGGAGCTTGCCTCTCTCCTTCTACACCAGCTGCAACAACACTGCAAATTGTCAGGGTATGCTCCATTAGCCCCAGGTTTCCCCATATGCAAAGGAAGCAAATCTCCAAGACAGGTTAGAGGACACCCATCTCCCGTCCCCATGGTCATCACTCTCCTCCATGACACAGTCTGGAGTCTGCCCATTTCAACGAGTGAAACAAAGTGCAGGTTTATTCAGCAAGACATGAAATGGCACTTTAGGTGTCAGATTAAAATTCAGAATAGGGATTATATACTAAACACAGTTCAAGTCTTAACAACTTTTTTTCCCTGGATGTTTTCAGTGCACAATGTCTATCATTTCTTTGATGTATCCTAGCAAAGGATCCATACATTTCGTGGAGACATCTTTCCAATTTATTCACTAAGCTCTGAAATAGTTTCATGCCCCTCTGTTTCTGTGGATCAGATTTGGGAACACATACAAATGCCCATGAACTGGGTACATAAAGTGCAAGAATATGAGTTTCCCCAGCTCTGCTTCACAACAATCACTTATGAGACTCCCTTGATTTTTCTCATCTCTTTATGTATAAAAGACTTTGAATACCTTGAACCTGGGAATAGTTTTATAAAGTAGATGAACGTGGCTTTAGAATGGACTGAATTGGATTCACCAGCTGTGGGAGTTAAATTTTCTGTCAAATCTCTGTGTTCTGGAGCTTCACAAACTAGCACAGGGGCAGTGATTTATCACATACTGGGCTTATTGGAGAGCAGAACTTTACCCTCGGGATTGTTTCTCTTTCAAGCTTTTTCATCTTTTCATCTGCATAGAAATTAGTGCAAAAAGAGAAGTAAAAAAAAAAAAAAAAAAGAAAAACAGTCTGGTTTTCAAGGGAGGATTTGTCCCAGTGCTGCATTGTATTGAAGCATTTACTGTTTCTCAGGTCTCAGGATGTGCCAAGCAGATTAATTTCACTGTAACTGCAGTGCCGTTTTATGAAGCATACAGAACACCAGCTTGGAATGGACCTCCTGAGCATTACATATCGTATAAATCCCTTCCCAAAATGCAACCATCTATTTCCTTCCTGCAGAATGCAACAGAGTTAATTAAGATACGTTTGTCTTGGAGCCATTCTGATTTAGGGTCTTGCCATGATTTGTTGACTTTCAAGTCCCCCTTGGTCTTCATGAGACCCCGCCCCACTGCTCGCTGATGGGAAGTAGCTACCTTCTATGACTCTGTAAGCAATGTCTGCCACGCAAATACAGAGCAGTAACAGTGCCTGTTTCTCCTTTTTGTTTCAATCCAGGTTTCTGATTGTATTGGGTTGTTTGATCTTAGCTGTCCTGACAACTTTCAAGGAGTATGAAACTGTTTCGGGAGACTGGCTCCTCTTGCTGGTAAGTGGTCTGTGGTCAGCGTGTCACCCTGCTAATGTCCCAAAAGGAAATCATAGAATCATAGAATGGCTTGGGGTGGAGGGGACCTCAGCGATCATAAAGTTCCAGCCCCCCTGCCGTGGACAGGGCTGCCAGCCACTAGCTCACTAGATCAAACTGCCCAGGAACCCATCCAGCCTGGCCTTGAACACAGCCAGGGATGGGGCAGCCACAGCTTCTCTGGGCAGCCTGTTCCAGCGTCTCACCACTCTCTCAGGGAAGAATTTCTTCCTGATGTCCAAACTAAACCTCCCCTCTTTCAGTTTTAGCCCATTCCCCCTTGTCCTACCATTATCCACCCATGTAAAAAGTCAGTCCCCCTCCTGCCTGTAAGCTCCTTTTAAGTATTGGAAGGCCGCAATGAGGTCTCCCCGGAGCCTTCTCTTTTCCAAGCTGAACAATCCCAACTCCCTCAACTTTTCCTCACAGGAGAGGTGCTCCAGCCCTCTGATCATTTTGGTGGCCCTCCAACAGCTCCACATCCCTTCTGTGCTGGGGGCCCCAGGCCTGGACACCCAGGCCTGGACACAGTACTCCAGGTGAGGCCTTCCAAGGGCAGAGTAGAGGGGGACGATCACCTCCCTCTCCCTGCTGGCCACCCCTCTCTTGATGCAGCCCAGGATGCCATTGGCCTTCCTGGCTGCAAGAGCGCACTGCCGGCTCATGGCCAGCTTTTCGTCAATCACAACGCCCAAGTCCTTCTCCGCAGGGCTGCTCTCAAGGAGTTCTTCTCCCAGTGGGTACACACACCTGGGATTGCCCCGACCCAAGTGCAACACCTTGCACATGGCCTTGTTGAACCTCATCAGGTTTTTGTGGGCCCACTTTTCCAGCCTGTCCAGGTCCCTCTGGATGGCATCCCTTCCTTCAGGGGTATCAACTGCACCACTCAGCTTGGTGCCATCAGCAAACTTGCTGAGAGTGCACTCGATCCCACAGTCTAAGTCATTGATAAAGATGTTGAAGACCACCGTTTCCAAGACAGACCCCTGGGGGACACCGCTCGTGACCGGCCTCCACCTGGAGGTAGAGCCATTGACTACAACCCTTTGGCTGCGACCATCCAGCCAGTTCTTTATCCAGCAAGCAGTCCACCCATCAAAGCCATATGTCTCCAGTTTAGAGATAAGGATGTGGTGCGGGACCATGTCAAGGGCCTTGCACAAGCCCAGGTAGATGACATCCATCCACTCATAACTGGCCTGTACCTGGAGGCAGAGCCATTGACTACAACCCTTTGGCTAAAGAAGCACCGGGAACACCGCAGCAGCACCTGGGCTCCCCTAAAGGATAAAGCCTGCGCCTGAACAGGGGCTTGAACCCTGGACCCTCAGATTAAAAGTCTGATGCTCTCCCAACTGAGCTATCCAGGCTCATGTAGTAAGATTTCTTCTTTTGGTCCCAGGGCAGTGACTATCTTTACATATTGGAGAATTCCCGGTCCAGTCTGAACATCAACTGAGTGAAAGGAAGAAAGAAGGAAAAATACTAGCCTGAGACTTTTAAATAGTGATTTTTCAGCCTTTGCCCAAAAGTTCTCCCACTGAAATACCAATAAATCTCCTGTTGACCAGGCCAGAGCTGAACACTTTTGAAAACTAGGTTTTTAAGGATCTCTGAATAATGCTGATTCTGTAATATTCTGCCAACCCCAGCATTTCTTTTAAGGGAGGTCATCAGAGTTGGACTCAAACTTGTGTCTGATAGTAGCATAATTGAAACTGTTGCAAGCAATGTCTCAGATTACTATCCATGAAAGAAAACTTATTTGGAGAAAATATGTTCCATTCTCTGAGTTTCCAGCATGCTTATTTTACCAGTGCTGGAGTTCATATCCAAAGCTATTCCTGTACGCCTCCCATGTGGCAGAAGGAGAAAAAAATAGGAAAATCTCACCAAGTATAAACATTACATATTAATCATTTTATGAAAATGACCCCACCAAAGAATTTCCTCTGCTCCTATAGCTGTCACGAAATAGCAGGTGGTCTGTCTCACTTAACTTGGTCTTGTAGGAAATGAGCTCAAGGGGAAGCACCCTGTAGCAGTAGTTCTGGGATCTCAGTTTCCATTCCCCTTTGTATCCCAGAGACAAGTAGATATGGACAAGAATTAAATGCCAAGAGGCTTGCATGTTCCTTCTTAAAAGAAAACATCTGTATGAAAACACCTTAATCCTCTAGGGAATCTGAATTTTGCTCTTGGTCCCTGATAACCTGCTGTGACCCATCTATATACATTTGAGAAAGCCTAAGGTAATTTTTCCTTCTTCTGTGCCTGCTGACACATGGTCAGTGGTTTTCAGAAGGGCGCAGTAGCTGTGGGTATATTAGTGGAAATCCCTCTTTCTTCCTTGTCAGATATTTGCAGAGGCCCCATGGTGCCCTTGGCCCATCTCCAATGGGTACCTCAGAGAAGTTCTCTCCTCATGTTTAGAAGAATTGAAAAATTGCTCATCCATTAAGCACAGTAGAAAATCCTATTTTTTTTTGTGCAGGAGAAACTTAGAGGGCTAATGTACATTTTAAACTTTTCTTATATATGCCTTTATATGTTTGCCTTAAATATGACCATATGGATATACTTGCTCCTGTCCCTGTCTCTCCAGACATGGCTGCACGAAGGAGCTGCTGGTGCATAACCCCAGCTGTAGATGTACAGCACGCTAGGGACTTTGCAGTCACCACTCACGTGTGTTCCTATTTCATATGAAACAGAAGTGGCTTTGGGTTTTGCGGTAGTTGCCCTTCCATGGAGGTAGGCTAAGCACTTCACATATACCCAACAGCAAGGGCACATCCTTTACGCAGATTACTTGTCAGGCTGTAAACTGTGTCCTGCTTTGCCTTGACTCTCGTCAAACTATGGTCTTTTCCCTACTTTCTTCCTCTCTCTCTTTCTTACCCTCTGCCCTCAACTTTTGTCCCTCATCTCTTTGCTTCGGTTATCTCCATGTGTCTAGAGTTACTGCAAAATTTGTTATGGGTCTAACAATCTCATTTGTGTGTTCAATGCAGGAAACTTTTGCCATTTTCATCTTTGGAGCAGAGTTTGCCTTAAGAATCTGGGCTGCTGGGTGTTGCTGTCGCTACAAAGGATGGAGAGGGAGACTCAAATTTGCCAGAAAGCCTCTGTGCATGCTGGGTAGGCACAAATGCTCTACTTCTGTTTTCCTTGTTGTGTCTTTTTTCTTCTGAGCCAGCCTGGGAGGATGTCTGAGAACCAGTGAATGGCAGTACAAAGAGCACAGAAATCAGCCAAGCCCTTTGTGCTAGGAGCAGTGTCCTGCTTGGAGTGGTAATTTGGAAAACCTGGTGATAACAATTCATTCAAAAGATGCTTGGGTGGATGGCCAGTGAGGAAAAGACAGGTCCTTGTACCCTTCAAATACATTTTTCTTGTCCTGAGCCAAACCGCTTTGTTCTTAAGTTCATCCCAAAATGTGTGCTGCCTTAATTTTCAAAATCCTTAGATCCCAACCCTATGCCATCTTCCACAGCCCTCTTTCATATTCACATGCTGTGTTTCACCTTCATAACGTCTGTCTGCATTTACAAACAAGTATCTTTGTTATTTGTCCCATTTCATCCTTCAGGCTGGGATAGGTACCACCTACAACTATCCATAGAACTACTTATTATTCACTTTTGAATCCCCTCCTAACTGCCCATTATGTCCACAAAACCAGCTAGCCAACTTGCAGGAGCTCACTCTGCCCTCAACACCTGTCATGCACATCCACATTCATTCATTTTCTCCAGGACTCTCTCATTTGTTTTGATGCTCTTCAGGCCAAGAACTAACTTTTTGGTCTTTATTTGTGCAGCACATAGCTCTCTTGGGATCCATGGTGCTGCAGTTGTATGAACACAGACTGCCCTCTTTGCTCTCCCTTTTGTTCAGCTTATGGCTCTAGATAACAGACAACACTGGAACAAATTTTCTTTATGCGTCTGTGATACCTTCAGCTGGGTAGTGCTACCTTTGTATGCTGATGGCCTTGTGAGGATGATGGAGCTTTGTGTGAGAAAGTGAGATTGATGCCTTCGCAGTAAAAGTGTCATGTCACTTTTGAGAATGAATCTTCATTGAGATCTGAGTAAAGAGCAGAAAAGACCCCACCGGATTTATTGATGTCATCTCTTGGTTTGTTATTGACACGTTTGTTTTGAGAATGCTTGAAAATGAATGAATCTGAATCCCATCTGGTGCCACTCTTTTTGACTTCAAATAAAATGTGAAGACATTTTAAAGAATGAGTGCCCAGAGAATTTTTGAAGTCTTTTGGTATCATTTTTTACTTCTATAAGATGAAACATGGGGGGAAACAAAGGGAAAAACAGGAAAAGAAAAAAAAAATAAAAATAAAAGAATGAGAAACAATAAGAAGCAAATGTGAATTGCATTTTGGACCTTTTCAGCTGATTGGAGTGCTGGCACAGTGAACACTTACAGAAATTTTAATCGAAAACAGCCAAAAGAACAAAATACTGGATGCACCATTAAAAACCTTTATTTCTGATCCGTTGACCTATAAGTCTGTTTTCACTGTGGCCTTCCTGGGGGACATAAGAATTCAGGTTTTTGTGGTTTATTTTTTAATGTCAGCCTTAGGACACTCTTTCTGTGCATCCCTGAAGTAGCTCAGCCAGTGTCTGTCTCAAAGCCAGTGCATCGATCTGTAAATAGATTACGGGGCTCTCTGGTGGGCTCTGTGCATGACTCTGACTGTCCTGCAGGTGCAGATATCTGTTTAATTGGTGTGAGGAGGCATTTTCAGGCAGATTTAATATTTCCCTAGGAAAATTTGCAGCACAACCAGATGGGATTAAGAAGCGAGTGATGGGGCCACTTTTGTTGGCAGGCTTTGTTCTTCTTTTCACCTTGCAGATATCTTTGTGCTGATTGCTTCTGTGCCAGTGGTTGCTGTTGGGAACCAGGGCAATGTTCTGGCCACATCTCTCAGAAGCCTCCGCTTCCTTCAGATCCTAAGGATGCTCCGAATGGACAGGAGAGGTGGCACATGGAAGCTTTTGGGATCAGCCATTTGTGCACATAGCAAAGTAAGTGAGGAGCTTGCAGGACTCATCTGGGGCTTGGGGGAGAGATATTGAAGTGGAAGAGAGAGGATGCACAGGCGCAGCAATGCCTTGGGATTATTTCTAGCACAAGCAATAGTTTCAGCTTTATTCCCCCCTCCATACTATGAACCATTTCTGCCCCTTGTTTTACCCTCCTCTACTCAATAATGGTATTTGGAGTGAGTGTCCATTCTCACATTCATTGCAACTGGAATTTTGTCAACAGAATGAGAGTAGGGACATCCTTTAATGGTAAAGTATGTTGAAATCTTTAACAAAAACGCCTCTGTAGTTGCAGCCTATTTTTAGGTGGCTTCACAGGCTTGCCTGATCAACAGATGGAGCAGGACTCCAGAGATGGCAAGAGGCTGGCTAGCAGAAATGTGGTTTTGGAGGGAGCTGATGGTATAATTTCTCTTTGGAAGCATGGGTCAGACAATACAAAGATGCACACAGTGTGAATCCAGACAGACAGAATTTCTAAAATGATCTTTACTCAGTCTAGCTTGGTGCTATATTCAGACATTCTGTCTCACACCAGACATACATTGTGCTTTTGCGTTTTCAGCAAACATTATTACAAGTTAAAAACCATCTCCATAAAAACCTCTAGATGAGATTTCTGCTCTGGGTGTAGAAAAATTGCATATAATCTGTGCTACATACTGTTTTTTTTTTTTTTTTTTTTTTTTTTTAATTAAAATGCCAGCTGGCACAGCATAATTAGGCTTTGCTTCTTTGTAGTGGCTGATAGGGATATCCTCCTTCACTTCATACCAACTTCTGTTTCTTCCCATTACAAACTTGCTACAAGGCAAGTGACATATAAACACTTACGTCTAAAATGTTTCCCAGGAAACTGAGATCATGGGAGAAGTATATGTGAAAAGTATATGTATATGTAAAAGTATATGTAAAAGACATGTTTAGAAATTGTTTAAGGCTTCATGGTGTGGATTTTTTTTCCAATAGTTCCACGTTTATTCCCCATCACTCCCCTCCAGAATTCAGTTGAATGAGGGAGATGAGAAGAGGTTGTGAGAAATTTGTTTCACTGGAAGACAGTAAAGAAGCAATTTTGATTACAAGGTTGGGCAACAAATTGCCTTCTGTGGTTGCACACCAGAAATCAGCCAAAAATGTTGACTTATCTCAGAATGCAATTACGAAATTCTCAGCTACCACACTGCCTTTGGTAAAATGTTCTCAGGAAGAAAGTTGAATGTTAACTTTTTACCTGCTTGTGAGCACCCTCTGCTCAGTTTGAGACATTGCTAGGATTATAATTTGTGTTGCTGCATCTCCCACCTTAGCGGGATTAGCCACGTGCTCCACTGCAGTCACTCCCTCTAAAGGAAGCTCAGGTTTTGCTTTAACAAAGACATTTTTAAAGGTGTGTTCTTGTTGCATCATTCCATGATGAAATACCTTGAAACCTGCTTTGATATGCTAAAGAGAAGAAATTGCATTTTGCAGCCTTGGCGTTCTGGAGGCGGAGAGAGGGCAGAGCTGTTGATTTGCCTGCTAAAACCAATCTAAGCCTCAGAAATGTGAAGGACTGTTAAAGACAACCCAGTCTTGTGCAGAACTGCAGCTTTGCCAGTGAGTGCTGAGCTGGGCTGGTCATGGACTATGACCAAGCCACCAGTGACAGCTCTGCTGTTGTCATCAATGCTTCTCTCCTCTCCTGATATTTACTCCGACACTGTGGGTATTGAGACTGCTTGCAGCCCCTCCATTATCCATCTGTTTCTTTTGCAGGAACTCATCACTGCTTGGTACATTGGGTTCCTGACACTCATCCTATCCTCGTTTCTTGTTTATCTGGTTGAAAAAGATGTGCCTGAAAAGGATGCTAATGGGGTGGAGATGAAGGAGGAGTTTGAAACCTATGCAGATGCATTGTGGTGGGGGCTGGTAAGTGACTCCAAAAATTCCTTATAATCTTCTTAAAAACTTTGTATCTAATAAGAGATAAACTATTGATGTTACAATATAAGTGCTGCTAAATTTGGGTGAGGGAGATGTTACTGGTATAACATCACCAATAGTAGGGATGCCCCTAAAACCAATTATCAGAATTTCTTTGTTGATATTTAGTCAGACAGATACTTAGGTACTTAAAGCCTATACAGAAATCAATCTGTGCTCCTGACTTCTGGGAAGTCTCTGTTTTGGAGGAGGATCTCTGTAAATATAACTGCACTGGCAGAGCCTATGCCTGTGGGAGACCTAGTTCTCACAACAGCACGGTCCTGCTTGTGAGAGCTAATCCTTCAGCAAAAGACAGAAGCAGAGCTGGCATAAGGGCTATTTTGTAGACTTAGCAAAGGGTGGCATTGGTTGGGGCAGTCTGAGTAGATACTCGTGG
>VXAV01001330.1:42137-57045 GCA_013399715.1 Alectura lathami
CAAATTTAGCCATAATATTTTTAGTTATGTGCTTAGAGAATTTTGGATGGAGCTAAATGCTGAAATAGAAAATAGCTCAGCAAAATTTCCTCTGCAAAAATTTCCTCTGCAAAATTAGATCGTAACCAATTCAATCACTGCTAGAAATACTGGACAAATCCAGCAGTTCTTGAAGTTCTTTCAGGGATATGCAACAGGAAAATAAAAACAGTTTAGTCAAATGTAATGTCTTGTTTGTCATGCTGGTACTTCTTGATGTCCCGTCTCCTTTAATAGCCTTCCCAGATCAAAAGTGAGTGTTGATAGTTTTGCCATATATTGGCCATCATTTAGCATTGCCGATTACTCANGCACTCATTTAGCATGGCCGATTACTAATTAATTTACAGATAGTCACTCAGGTGAAACGTTATGTTCTTTGAAATAATCTGGCTGCTTTCAGTCTGGGGAACAACCTTACCTCATACTAATTATTTTCTCTCCCTTGCACTCTCCAGGCTGCCTGGAGATACTATGCTACTAACCCCAACAGGATTGATCTGGTTGCTACCTGGAGGTTTTATGAATCAATTGTATCATTTCCATTTTTCAGGTAAGTGCATTATCCATCTCTCCATCACCAGTTTATGTGAAGTATACGTCAGGACAGGAAGCATGGAATTTTTGTATATAATAAGGTTTTCATAGGTAGCAGAGCTGCCAGTTGTCATCTTCCTGGTTGAGAGTGAAAAATATGCTTTGGGCTTCTGGATGCATGGGCACATGGATAACTCACTTGGTGGATGTCATGTTGGGGTTAAACAAAAGAGAAGGTTGCCTTGCAGTCAGCTTCCTTTTGTAAGACTTACTTTTGTAAGACTAAGAGTTTATTGACTTGGAAATCTCAATTTGTCCCTCTGTAATTAATCCTGATAAAGTTTTAGCCCTGGGTTTCACAGGCATCTGCACTGTTAACACGTAGGATAGAGCTGTATATTTTAACATATCGGATATGCTGCAAATCCTTACTTTTCCCATTACTTACTTCTCCAACTCAGCCAGTTTGAAATTATGTTGTCATGGAGGTGGCAATTGCACAAGAACACAGTTAATGCCTGTTAAATGCTTATGTTTTGGCTATACCATTTGCTTATTTTCAGTGGAGGACAGCCAAGGAATGTCTAAAACTGTCTCCCACTCAAGTTGTTCATGAAAGGTTTACATGAAAACTGATACTCACTTTTCTTGCCTCACCTTGATTTGTTAATGTTTAAAAATGGCCCTATGACAGCCAAGACATTTACCTTATCAGCTGCTAATAATGGGTATTAATTAACAGAAGATATGATTTCAACTTTCCTTCTGGACTTGCTGTTGTGCTTCATTCTGAAAAAAAGTGCTCTTAACCCACTGCTCAGCTCAGAGGTCTGCACGGCGAGCTGTGCTCCGTGCTAATACAGCAGTGCCAGCTGTTGCTCAAAACTGACTTGAAGAAACTTTTCAGTCTCCTGCCTTCACAAAGGCAAAATCGTAAATGTTACCTCTTTCTTTGTGTTATTTCACAATGTCTTTCTTCAGAACTAATCTCACATAGGTCACAAAAGAACTCTCTAAGAAACAAACACAGGTGTTTAATTAAGGCTTAATGTATTTGGTTATCCCTCCTCATTCTGTATCTATTCCCACATTATCCATTATACAGTGAGTTCTAAATGGTTCCTTGACCTCAGATTTTGTTCAGAGAATACATCTCAGGTTCACGTGATGTCTAGACTCATTACTGTGATTTCAAGCTTGTTCATTGTATGGAGGTTCTTCTGTGATTTAAATGCAACCTGAAATTTAATAGGTGTTTTGCAAATAAGGTCCTGGGAGAGAGGGCAAGGGATCTGACTTCTCACCAAAGACTGCATTGCCATTCTAAGCAGCACAGATTGGTTTCAGTAACCTGTTCCGTTTATTTTGCTTTATGACTAGTTGAAAATGTAGTGTAAAAGCTATTATCACTGTTGTCAGTAATGGTCTGGCCACAGAACAGAAAAAGGATAAACGATTAGCAACAGATTAACAATTTCCATTAAAGGAATCTGCTGAATTTATTATGTAATTCTTCTCTCCTTGCTTTCTTGTAATGCTTCCTCTCTTCTATAAAAGGAAAGAGCAATTGGATGGTACTGCCAGGTATGACTCTGTTGTTATTGTAGCCTTATTTTAATATAGTTATTGGAGAATGAAGCTTAAATGGTTCTTTGTGGATTTATTAGCTGTTAACCAAAACATGCTACTAATACCACAGGTAGTCATTAAAAATGATTAACCAATCCATCTCTTAATTGCTTGCTTTTTTTCCCAATTTAACAACGCAACTAAATGCTGATTGTACAAATGGAAAGTGTTGCTTGCTGATTGTCTGTAAACAGCTTTATTGTTCATTATGATTAATCATGGTCTATGTCTATACAGATTTCTCCTGGTCCATGCTACACAGCCAGGGTTTCACATTCAGGTTGTTCTGAGGTGAATTTAAAGTTCTGCCTCATGTTATTGCTCAACAGTCCTGCACAGAGCAATGTGTTGATGGAAGGGATCAGGTCTGTGTCACTTCACCATATTCACAGATTTCTTGATGATAAATAGGAAGATGGAAGGCTAAGATGGATCAGCAGGATAGTCAAGTTCTCTGGCAGTACTAAAAAGGCTACATTAGAGTTAAGGGTTTGGTCCTACCACTGCTGAAATAGATGAGAAGGTTCCCAGTCACTTTGAGAAATTTATGAGCAAAGAGAGAATGAAAGAATTGTTGATCCAAATACTGGTCAGGCACTGAAGACTACAGCGGAGCAGTCAGTCGTTGTCAGTGAACCTGCAAGGTCTCAAATATATTTGGAAATGAATTATTCATAACCCATCCAGCTATGTTACAGATTCAAAACCACATTAAATAATTCAGCCTCTTAGGCCAAGAACATGAAGCACTTGAATGCTAAACTACTGTCAATGGATCACCCACAATGAAAGTCAGTAGGTATTAAATGATACATAGTTCCACAAAGACTCGCGATTAAGACATTTCCATTTGCATTCCCATATTTAACAGAGGAAAAGAGCAAGACTTGTAGCAGAATTTGTAAACTGCCAGGCGATTACAGCCCTCCTAGAAGAGTTCCTGCATCTGCAGTGACAGAACAATTCATCAAGTAGCCTCTGAGTTGCTCTGTCTTTTAGGCCAGTGGAAGGCATTTAACATTGATGAATTGGATTAAAACCTGAAAATTATGACTCTAAGCCCAGAATCTTTAAAACTGTAATCCCAAGGCCCCTCATTCTAGCAGGCTATGGATTGCTTTTATGTTGTTGTGTAAGTAATAATCTTCAGCAAAAATAATCATTAATCCTGCATTGGAGCCTTAGCAAGAATGTGTTTAGAGAAATAAGTATTCAAAAAAAAAAAAAAAAAAAAAAAAAAAGATTGGAAGCTCTCCGGCTAAACAAACAAATGATGGTACTTGTGGGAGCATCCACCGATTTCAGTAGACATGGAACTGAGCCCTAAAATCTAGTTGTTTTGGCAGTCCTACCTCCCATCCATCTCTCATAAAACTCTTATTTACAGACCATGTAATTAAATAAATAAACAAATATTAAATCTTCCTCCTATAGTGATTTAGTCTGGAAAGTATTACTTGTACTGCAGTTTGTGTTGGAGGCTATATTGAAACAGGCAATAAGGACATGTGGTCCTAGCAGGCTATCAGCGCATTCTGTCTCTGAGGTCTTTCTTCACTGAAGTGCTTAATGGGCAAGCTGTAGTAATAATGTTCATTGTCTGAACAGTGGTTGGTAAAGGAGAAAGAAGAATTGGTCCAAATCTTTCCCAGCAGAGTCANNNNTCCCAGCAGAGTCAGAAAACTAACTAGATAATAAACTAAAAATGAGACCTGGCCGTGTGAAAATTGAAGGATGGATAATGCTCGAAATGCCAATGTTTCTGTTCTGTAGCGCAAAAGCTCTTTAGGAACTCCACAGAGTTGAACTCTGTGTCAGATCCTCCTACAAGCAGGAACCAGCAGCGACACGAAATCACAGGTAGATGCAGCTCCATGTTCTCAGACCGTTTGGGAAAAACACAGGGGAGACAAGAGAGTGGAAGAGTCCATTTCAGAAGTTGGATCCCAAGGCAGGTCTGCAAGGAAGGACTTGTGGTAGTAGAAAGCCAATTAAAATTTGGCAGCAGCCCAAGGCTGTACTGTCACTTACTTACGCTGCAACTAAAGATGTGAGATGTGATGAAGAGCACATTGACCCAGACAGTAGGCTGGATCATGTGAGCAGAGAAGGGACATGGTACATACGGTGCTGCTCTGTTAAGAACAGCACTTTACCTATAAGCCCTGTCCATCTGTTATTCTATGATCTCCCAAATCAGGAGCAACTGGGACTGGAAGGAATTGTGAGCTTGATGTTTCAGCACTGTCGTTAGCAGCTGCTAGCACTGATTTTGACGAGTGTGTGAATTTTGAATCACTCGTGTATACAGACACTTTAGTGAAGGATTTTGAGCTTTCTCCTAAGGTCTTGCTCCTAATCAGATTTTTAATTTCTACACAGAGCATTACCCAACTGTAGAACTAGACGTCAGGAGAATATATTAACTCCTAGGTCTACTGTGATGTGATTGCAGAAAAGTCATTTATCCCTGTTTCCTTATGTTTCCAAGATCAATAATATCCCTCTGTCTTTGGAAATATGTTTTGAGATCTTTAACTGGCAGAGCCTGTACTGGTCCTACCTATTATGTGAGTATAAAAAAATGCGTATACTGTGGTGCATTTTTGTATTGCCAGTAGTTACAACTTAATGAAAATAAAATCGCAGTTTGCAAGGCTGGAGAATTTCACTGTCAGCATTTTTTCTTAAAACAACTTCCCAAAACAGGAAAAAGTCACTCTGATCTGCATACTTCATTAACTACAAATGAAAGGCTATTCCCATTCTTTTTCACAGAGCTTTTCATGGGTAATCATTAACGTCTCATCTTAATAACTTTTCTTCACTTTACAGTAATGTCATGTTTAGTAGGGAGTCATTCTTTGGATCAAGCCTCACAAGAAAACTTAGGTATATACATTCAAGTAACAATTGAGCCTTACTCTTCATATTTCTTGCATGCCATTCTCTGCCTGCACTTTCTGTTTTGACTACAGTAGTTCATCTAACCATCATGAAAATTAAGGGAGATAAGACTGAAACATTACTTAAACATAAAAAAGCTTGCATGACCTTTCAGATAGTTCATTGTTCCGCTGTTGTGGGGTCTAAGTTCTGACTCTGCCAATGACCTGCTTAGAAACAAGTGCTTTTTTTCACTGTTTTCATAGAATGAGAATGATACTAACCTACTCTGCAAAGCATTTAGAAGTCTATGGGTGAAAAATATTCTATAAGAGCTGAAAACCATTTCTTATGCAGCCCCAGCCCTGTCAATACAAATACATGCAATTGGCTTTGCACCCAAGTTTAGCAGATCAGCATCCCTGCATGTGTATTTACAGGTTCTGGTTCAGCAAACAGAAAACAAGTGGATGATTTTTATCATCTGAATAAAGTTAGTGACATGCTTAAACATCTTGCTGAACTGTTACTTAAGACTTGGGGCAAGAACATGACCTTCCTGCAATGAGACATAGGAATAATTAGTAGCCATTCAGAATTCTGAAAGACACATCATTGGAAATACAACAATTTTGACTAAATTTTCAAACATTTACTTTATCCTGCACAATNATGAAATCATCAGCACACAACTCAGCTTTCCTAGCCTAAGCCCTTCATCTTTTGGAGAGCTGTTAGTGAAGCAGTCCATTTTTCATTGGATGATTGGTCCATGCAAAATATTTGAAAAACATTGATTTTTCAGTTTGGTTGGCTCCTCATAGTTGATACATGGAGAAATGATTACTGCAAAGTAAAGAGTGGGTCAACAACCACGTGGTTTCCATTTACGGTTCTGGTTTCATCCTTTGGTAAAAAATATCCATCCGAATTTTATGAAGAATTGAACTTGGGTTATTCTCCCCATGGACTCGTGTGGTATTTATTATTTTTGCCGATTCCCAGTCACTTTAGAGAATGTGCATAAGGAAAGGGACTGAGCAAAAGCTCAGTGGGCAGGGACTCTTTCTGACAGGTGTCAAAGATGAGCCTAAGAAAGAACTCTTGTTTCTTTTTGCCAGTCAATCTGGATAGTAGTGAGCTTGAGTTTAGAGTGATGTCTACACTTAAATATCAACAAGGACATAAACCACCAAAGGATGAAGAAATGTGTTGGCTAAAATGGGACATTTTTCCCTCACAAATCAGAAAATTGCAAGTTTGGACCTTGAGATTCAGGGTGCTAAGTGGCTCTTTAAAAGAGAAGGCATTAGTAGTCAAGAAGTTGTGGTCAACTATTTTGAGGTTGAATGTTTTTGTGACGTCTTCACTATAGAAATGAATGTTATTTGATTTCTTTAAAAGGGAAAGCTGGTTGACTAAAGTACTAAGGAAGTGCAAAATGTTCATTGTTTTACAGTGGTTAACCACATGGACTGTTAGAGATCAGTTGAGTGTATTCACTGAAGGTTAGATTTTCAGCAGAACTTGTTGCTGTCTTTATATTAGTTTTGTGCTAATTTCCATTGGGAACAGTGCAAAGGAGAATATTTCTAAAATCTTATTTAGAATGCTTGATTTCCCAAAACTAACTTCACCCATACGGTGATAGTACAGCTAATAATGTAGTAAAATACTGGAGTAAACATGATTCCTTTTGCTTCTATTTACTTGAGATCAGTGTAACCTAGTGATTAGCTAACCTAGTGACTAGCTAGACTGCAAAAATATTGAAAGATTTCCTCATTATTATTACTCTGTGTTAGGTGAAAGTGATAAACACTTGGAAGAGAGCTGTGCTTGATTCATTTTAGTATTAATTCATTACTTTTCGTCTCATACATGTACCATTTACTCTTTAAGCTCCAATATTAGGCAAAGCACAGAGAGGGGAGTATCTGACTTGCATGATAAGAAGTAACTACATTATTTCCTTGCATGACTGTTTCTGACCCAATATTTCTAGTTCAGTGGTTCCCACTCCTTATTCTGAGCATCTGCTGCAGAAGCCAACCATCTCTTGTATAGCTAGCAAACAAATTCTTTTCTCAGGTGTTCCAAAATAATTCCCCTTGCTCTTGGGGAGTAAGAATCTGAAAGCCGAATTGTGCTTTAGCTAGGAAGATTTCAAGCCAAAATGTCTGCAATGCATCTGCCTTCCTCCCTGTATGGTGGTCTGTATCTACTACAGAGTTAAGGAGTTCTCATCCTTGGACTCCACCTTGAAGACTGGAGGAAAATTTTTATTCCATCACAAGAGAGAGTATGCAGTGGCATGCAGGACAAGAAGTGGCAACATATCCAAACTGGTCAGGAAGAGTGCTCTGCGCTTTTATAAGCATGTTTGGTGTGTGTTATTCCCCACAATTTCTGGAATTGCATTGGAAGTCAGGAATCATGCTCTCCTGTATGTAAGGAAGCCAAATGAAGTGAGACCACTGTCCCAGGGAAGAGGAAGAACAGCTAATATCAGTAGGAGGGCTGTGAAGGACAAGCAGCAGTACATGAACCTGTAGGTGGGAACCACTGTCCTAGCCACTCTCATGAAGGATGATGTGATCTGCGCATGCTTCATACTCTGAGACTGAGCCATGCGCATGCTGTTTTATTGAAAGAGATTGTGTCATGAGAGCAAATATTTCCTAAGTGTTTTTAAAAAGCACAAAGTGAACAAAAACCCCAGCAGACCAAGATTTCATCCTCTGGAAATGAGAATAATGTTAATCTTTTCCCTGATGACAGCTAGGCATTTATTTGGAAAGAAGCTTGGTGGTTTTTTGTATACAACATACTGTTGTATTTTTTTTTCATGTGAAGCTGGTGGTTGATTTTCTGAGTATTCTACTGCTCTGGCTGCCTGGATATGAGCACAATCGTCTATGTTTATTGTGTAAAAATACTGTTATAAGTCTGAATGTTACTTTAAGGGTTAATCATCACATTAAATTAATGAGAAAGGCTTCAGGTGACATAACTTTAGCTTAAACTAGAGATCTGCATTTAAAATTAATTCTCATCTAGATCTCTCTGTAATCAATAACAGCAGACAAGTTCCCCCGGCTGGAAAATCATTCCAAAGTGAAACAGTTCTCTCAGTAGGTTGCTAATGTCCCACTGAGCATAAAAAGGAGTCTAAAGATCACAGAATCACAGAATCGTAGGTGTTGGAAGTGATCTCTAGAGATCATCTAGTCCAACCCCCCTGCTAAAGCAGTTTCCGTTGAGTAGGTTACAGAGAATCAGTCTGAAGATCAATCTTAAACAGTATTTTAAACACCTCACAATGAATCTGTTGAGTTCTAGCTTCTGAACCTAAGATGCCTGATCAACAAGCAGTCTTTGGACAATGGTTTGTTCCTGAGCTGACACTTGGCAATGGGAAAAGTTACCCTAGAAAGAGAATTTGGGAATGCTTNAATAAATAAATGAGTGTGACTGTATATGCAGTGGAGAACGTCATGGCAAATAAGTAGCCGTTTGTGCTGAATGCAGAGGAATAGTTTGATCTGTTCTGATCTATGAACAGAATATGAAATCTTGATCGTTGCTATCCTGAGGTAGGTCCATGGCAGAGATTTCTGTCCCTGCATTGAAAAAAAAACAGTACCACAAGAATGAATGTTTTGGATTCTTTGCATTGCCCGCTGACCTTTTTCCTGCTTGTTTGATCTGTGTGAACCCTTGCAATGCAATTTGTGCCTTCTTGTCTTTTGGTAAGAAAGACAGTTGATAGAGGAATTTTAAGGGGTAACCTTTGAGAGATCTGGATTGTGTTTTGAAGGATTAAGCAAGTTTCTGGAAAGTCAGTCAGAAGCCATATGAAATAACATCTTTTTCCAATATAGTATTTAACTGCTTTTATAAACAACAGAAGTCCTCTGTCTCACCTATTTTTCTACTTCTTTGGCTTTCAAGTTCTTTGCTCTAAGCATATTCTTAGAACTTTTGTGTAGTGTTACTGAAATTCTTACAAGGGTTGTTAGATTGCTCCAAGGCAATGCATTGAATGTGGCCACTTCTTGCCTCTGAGAAAATTACCTCATCATCTGAAATCTTCTGAATTGTACCCCTAGATTTCATCCTTCTAGGACCTTCCTTCTCATCCTTGAATGTCTTTCCAGAAACTCTTGAACCAATATGTTCAGTCCTGATATCCTAAATACAGGTGGGCTAAATTCTTCCCTTTCATTTGAGATTCATTTATCATCTTTTTCAGTGTTTTTCCTACTTTGCCCTGCAGAGTCCTACGCAAGTCATTCAGTTGGCTTTTATTGTCCTCAACTTTATTTGTCATGCTCTTTCAAAACTTGCTCAAGTTAGCTGTCTTCCTCTCCTGTATGTATTTTTTCCTATATATGGTGTGCGAGTGCTTGAATAATCCAAATTTCACAGCAATGCCTATCTGTCTTGCAGAGCACTGCTGCTCTCAGACATGGCCTGTGAGAGAACAGATATGTGACACTAACACAGAAAAGTGAACACAGGATTTTCTGTCTTAATAGAAAGCCAATGGCTTGTTCGGACCCTGCGCTCACCGTTAGTTTAGCCTTCAGAGCACTGTGGCAGATCAATCAGATCAAGAGTCCAGCCTAAAAGGAAACACTATGGAAAACAGTTTTTAAACAAGTGCTTAAGGCTAAGCATGAGACTGCCCTACACATTCCATATCAACAAGTAGCATTTTTCATTTTTACACAAACAAGGAACCAATCCCTGCGTTCTGCTATGTGCATTTGTCTGCACTTTGTACATCTTCCCTCTAAGCTGTTAATTCCTCAGAAAACTATATTAGGGCAAAATCTGGATAATATTAATGCCATTCAATTAGACTGTTCTAATTCTTTACTCAGATCCATGCTTTTATCTCTTGAAATAGTTGACTTCGGCCCTAGCACTGCTGATATATTGGGAAGAGCTGTGTATCTCCATATTCACACAAGTCCTTCTTAATTTTGCTGCTTCCATACTTGCACACACCTCACACCTACACACTACATACACATTGACAGTTCAAGTGTCTGAATTTTCTAGGCTGCAGAAATTGCATTTGCAAGTATTGTTGTAAACAACAAAATTTGGAAAGCCTGAAAAAACATTCTGCACAACTGTTCAGGGTTTCAGTCTTCTGAGACAGAGATGCCCGTATTTCATTACCCTCAAGCCAAAGATTTATTAATAAGAATTTTTTAGTAAATATGAGGGCCTAGTAGTTCGTATTAAACAAAAAAAAAAGAAACAAACAAAAAAACAAAAACCTGCAACAACTGTGATCTGCAGTGCTTAAGTAGGAGCTTTGTGTGCAGTAAGTTGTGGTATTCCTACTAGAGTCATTGTTATGAAAGCTGAAGAGACATCATGTGTTTCTTTAAATCCGTCTCACCTTTGCTATAGTAAGAGGAGTATCCCAAGTACTTCCACTGGGATGGAATGCTGCCACAGGCAGAGCTCTGAGGTAGAAGTAGTTCTTTCTGTCAAAGAGGTGCGTCAGTAACACCAGAGACCCCCAGCTTCCAAAGACATCACTAGAACACAAAAATAATCCATCTGACCAAGAGAACTCCTTAAAAGGAGAATAAGTAGTCCTGTGAGTGAGGCTCTTTACTTGCAACATCCGCACACAAGTATCTGTCTTTGACCACTATGTCCTTGCAGGGTGGACCCTCCCCATCTTTGCTGTTCCATGCAAGTTTAGTGGCTTCAGCTGAACAAACTGCACAAGCACCATTCTGCATACCTACAAAATCTCTTTATTCTGGCCACCAGTTCTTCCTTCTGCTCTGATCCCATCTGTGACTCTCTGAAACCCGACAGCTGCTGTGGCTTCTTCTCCCCCTCACTCAGCCGTCCTGCACAGATATTTTTAGCAGTAAAGTAAACAAGCAAATCAAACATTTACACCATCTATCACCTACAAAATTGTTCAGAGTGTATTTAAGCTGATACACTAATTAGAAAATTCTTTTGTGCTACTGTTTTCAGTGGTATTAATAATTACCTTTAAGGCTGTTATGGTCACTGGGCTGTAAGAAGGGTTACAGATGCCAGTAAGATGGCAGGTAGGTGCAGTCACTGATGTAACAATGTCTTTGGTCATAAATCTGCAGGAGGACAGCACAAGGAGTCACCAAAGGAACAAAATAAGTCACTGTATAGAAAACCTCAATTTCTATAATAGTAGGAGATGGCTGAAATTGAAGCATGGGGAGAACTGGGTGGCCTGCCCTACCATGTAGCAAGTAATTGCTTGGCAATGCCTTTCCAGTGTTCTGCTGATAACTGATTTGGTTCACAACACATCCGACTTTTCTTCTGTTCGTGGCTATGCACATGCATTATTCATTTAATAGCCTGCCATGGACCCAGTAATTAAAGAAAGCACTGAACAGGAAAGGCCAAGCATCCTTGTCATTAGATAATATAGCTGCCTAAGTAGTAGTGTTTCTCTTCTTAATAATAAGTCCGATGCTTCAGACATGGTACTGGAGCTGAAGCATCATGATACATTACAGAGAGAGGCTAGTAAGACCCTCTGGTAACATTTTCAACATTGACACAAAAAATGCTCATTAAAAAACAGATAATTATGTGTGGAGCTTTGCTGTTGCTTGCAAAGACATTGGTGTATTATGGTAGCCCCAGCAGTGTCCTTGTGTACAAAACATTTATTTAGCCTCTTATATATTTAAAGCATCATGAAAACAAGTTTGAATTGTACAAAGGAGGAAAATGATTACTTTTGCTTATTTTGTAGCCAAAAGCTGGGTCTCTTGGATCGGGTTCGTGGTACCAATACTAAAGGAAAGCTATTTACCCCTCTGAATGTAGATGCCATTGAAGAAAGTCCTTCAAAAGAGCCTAAGAATGTTGTCTTGAATAATAAGGAGCGTTTTCGCACTGCATTCCGAATGAAAGCGTACGCTTTTTGGCAAAGCTCAGAAGGTAGCCCATCTGTGTTGATTTCTTTCAATCCATCCCCTTTTATCCCCATTTTACTCTCTTCCTCTGCATCTTCTGTCAAAGGTTTGCAACTTTCTGGGACAAGCATTGCCACCTCCTGGTTTTATGTGAAACGTTTGGGGAAGCTCCAGGAAATGAATCTCAACACAGTGCTTGAAATAAGGCAATGGCCCTCCAAAACCCAGTAATTTATACAGGATTTGGCCGGTGATGACTCAGCCTGTTTGAACTGGGACAGCAGGCCACACTGGGCAGTGAATCTATATCCTCCCAAAAGCACATGACATCATGGCTCTGCTTATTAGCAGAGATGCTGTGCTAAGGTAGATCCCTGCTAGACTGCATCCAGGTCTGCATTAGCCCGTGTCCAGGCATCCCAAATATCTCCTCATTGCAGTACCTCTAAACCATGTTTTACAGAGTGAACTGCTGTTTCCCTCCCACTCCCTACGACCACTGCTCCTCAGTAGATGTCCGTTTATGGGTGTCTGTGCAACAAGATAGGACATTTTTCTTCTCAGCTTCCCTCAACAGATTTTCCTAATATTGTCTGTTGTGTCAAAATGCTCTCTAAATAAGTTTCTCCTTTACTGTGCCAGCTGACCTCATTGCT
Organism: Alectura lathami; assembly: GCA_013399715.1. Classification (NCBI taxonomy): domain Eukaryota; kingdom Metazoa; phylum Chordata; class Aves; order Galliformes; family Megapodiidae; genus Alectura; species Alectura lathami. The sequence goes on from VXAV01001330.1 coordinate 54,838, forward strand.
TACGTCCGTGCTGCCATGGATATAGCTTGGGTGTCCGCTTTGAGGACTTGATTAGCCTTCTCCATGAAATTACCTGAGATCAGAGGTGTGCAAGTGGGAGAACTTGGCCTGTATCTTCTACAGCAGTTCTAGCCTTAAGTAAAATAATTTTGGTAAAGATTTTTCACCATATAAGCTGCTAAACTGGGAACTTCGAAATCCGTTTGAAAGGAAGAAAATTTCCCAGTGTTTTCGAAATGCTGGAATCTGAGAGGAGATCCCTGAAATAATGTCTTGCAACCATCCCAGCAGAATTATGAAATAGCTTTCAAGAACTGACTAGAGAAAGATAAATCTGCAAAAGATGTCCTTTTCTAGGTTACACTTACTTTATTTAGTGCTTTAATCAGCCAGATCTCCCTCTTTATATTGTGTGGTCAGATGTTCACACATCTTTTTGTGACCTACCTTGCAGATGCAGGAACAGGGGAACCCGGGGGAGAAGAGAGAGGCGACAGTAGTGACTTCCTCATGGAAGACATGATCCCCACGTTCAAGACAGCCATCCGAGCTGTCAGGTAAATGTCTTTAACTTCTCGATTTGATTTTGAATGTTTGTGCTTCAGGAAATCACAACACTGTGTTGCTGCGTGTTGATCCATTGTTGCTGTTCTTGCTTTTATAAATGCAGTAGATTGGACAACTGTAGATAATTGAAAAGCAAAGTCCTCTTTCCAAATACGGAGAAAGGAAAATGTTTTTCAGTAACATTGATCATGTCATTTTTGCAAGACTTTCTACAAACATGCTTATAATAACAATATAGTATACAGCTGATCATTAAAGTATACTATAATTATAGTATCTTGCCCAACTTACATTAGCATCATTTAGTAAAGCTGGAATTTTAGTTTAGCAACAAATTCTCAGTCGACTCAAATCTTTATTTATAATTGTATGAGTCTACAATATATTTTTTCTCTGTTATGCTTTAATAGATGCTGAGGTCTTCATTTCATCAGTCTTCAGGCTGTGGCACGTGCCATCTCTAGTTTTGCATCACAAGAGATAATCCCTGGGGTTAAAAAACTCCTAGCAAGGCTTGGTAATGTGCTTAACATACCAAAAACAAGAAATTCATTCACTGTTGCTCTGTCACTCCTTCACTCAGATTTCTTTTACTCTTTCCCCATTAAAAAAAAAAAAAAAAAGACCCCTGTAGAAAAATATTCTGGTTTCATTTCAATTGCTATTTTATTCTTGTAGTCCTTTAGTTTTGGACCAGGCAGTTACTACCTTCCAGTTGAAAAATTTCAGGTGCCCCAAACTCCTCAGAAAGGTTCAGGAAAAATGATTATGTACATTAAATCTAGAAACAGACATAAAAATCAGTTGCAGGTGTATGAAATTGATGTCCCATTCTCACTAGTTATGGCTGTATGTGTTCCCAATCCGTGCCAGGGCTCTCAGCCAACCCTCTGTCCTCCCCATTTCAGTGGTTTCTGTCTATAATATCTTCCCACCAATTAGTGAGTACTTAAGGGTCTTCACGTTTTCAGTTGATGGTATCACAGAGTAAGACCTGTATTACCGGAGAATATAAATTTACAGGATCCAAATTAATGGCTGCTGTAAAGCTTCTTTTTCTTATTTATTTATTTTTTTTCATTTATGGAGGCTATATCGTACTAACAAATTGTGTTCATAGATTATAACAGAAAACCAATGTAAGATTCATCCTTTTCTCCTCCACAGTAAGCTTACTTTATAATAACTGGGCAATGGCTGAGAAAGGAAGGTACTACATAGATGGTAATTCCACTTTGCGCTCATGAGAACTTCCATAACTGATGAGTGATCTGAATTCAATACTTTATTTTCTTCTACATACGTATGATGTCTGTTTGTTTTCATTTTATCATTTTTATTAATAATCTAGTATTGATTTATCTGAGTGATATTTGCAAATAAAATAAAAATGAACAGTTTTCTCCTGCTGGAAGTTGAAGATTGCTTCCTCCGTAATTTTCCCTTTTTTCTTCTCCAGATACCTGTTTCATTTAAAACATAGAGTATACAGCTACCCTGTTTTGTATACTTCCATAAGACATTCTATTATTACTTTTGCAAAACTTCCTCTCCCACATCCTGTGCAAATCTAATTGATTCATGTAATTTCCCTTTAAACTCAATCATCCATGATGTTTTATTCCTTTACTTTTTTTTTTT